>SKCR01045469.1:0-59302 GCA_019454045.1 Zanthoxylum bungeanum | reverse complement strand
CAATGGTGAGTTTCCTTATCACCTTACAAGACTCATTATGTGCTAGCAAGCTTGAAATTTTGCAACAAAATTTCCAAGGGAGATAGGAGAGGTCACGACAATGGAGGGAGAGAAGAGAGTTTTTGTATTTTTGTTATTTTTGTTTCTAAAATAATTACCAAAGTTTTCTTGCAAGAAGTGGTATATGCTTTTCCAAAAAGCAAAACAAAAAGCAAAGTGTGTTGGAGAAGTTACCATAAAAGCTCCCAACCAATTCCATCAACTTGAATGACTAGTGGTGTAAGTTGGTGGGTCCCACACTTAAATTCAAAATTCAAGTTGGGTGAGACTACATACTTCGGGCTCGGGTTCGTATAATCCGATTAAACGAATTTTCTGTTGCGACGTAATTAAATCCAATTTAATTAAATAATAATGCCTAGCAAAATTATTACGAAAGTCGCTTGCAAATTAATTCCAAATTAATTTGTTCGCTCGAATTAAAATTCAATTTTAATTCCGCTTTGAAATCCGATTTCAATTAATATATCCAATATATTATTTAATCGATTAATTCCAAATTAATCGCGTTCTCTCTTCTATTCGAATTTTATAGCAGATAAATTCTTGCAGTAATTAATCCCAGATTAATTTTCTCTCTCTTATAATTAATCCTAGATTAATTTTGTTCGAGTCAAATGTCATCGGTGAATCTTTGGGAAGCGACCCAAGAGATCTCTGGATATGTTGGCAGTAAATCCGGTTGTCGGACTATCCGACACGTGCGTACCGCGTACCACGTTCTCACCGATTTACAAGACATGGTTGGCTTCTAGCAAAGCACCGTGCCTACCCAATTCTCCAGAAATATTCAACGAAGAATATATAATCTATATCAGGCATAGTATACTATGTATTACATATTGCGATCCAGTATCTGATGTCACATGCTAGGCCTGGGGCTGGAATTGTGTCTGTCCCGTATGAAGCATATATCGGATCACTAGTAATTAGTCTATGAAATCGGATAATAATGACCTAGTCATATTATCCCGATAGCTGCAACATTTAAGAGTACTAGTTCTGTATCCCTGGGTGATCATCATCTCCATATGACTGAAGTGATACTTCCATCTTGACATCACATCCAATACACTACGATTCTCAGTAAACCCAGAAGAGGCGTACATAGAACCTGTTAAAGCTTCGGACGACCAAAACCAAAGTATACTGATTGTCGCAAGTATTAGCGATGCAAGTCTCAGGTTAAGACCACATACACCTACCCTGATTCGGATTCCCATAGACACATAGTCATACTACCAATGGGATTCCGAGGGGTCTATCCAGAGTGAAGCTGTTCCCGTACCATCGGCTAACAGAACCTCATATCACACTTGTATAAGTATCCAATACTTAAATATATGAGAACTATGCCGTTAAGTTTTCATAATGCGCACAAGTGTAATACTAGCCTATTCCGCATTATCGATGTCCAGTCTCGATAATACTACGACAAGAGATATTTAATAATTAAACCTTTTGTGGATTAATATTGTCTCATATCTTATTAATCCGGTACTAATCATATGGACTTTTATCATTTATATATCCAAGTAATCCAATTACAAAATGATAAAAGAGCAATTTCCTTTGTCACATAGCTAATTTGTACAAAGACACCATGTCTTTTACAAATAGTGATGCTATGAGTTATAATTGTCCAACAACTGAACCCTCCGAACCTGGCCGAATTTATCCAAACACTATTATATCATCATATATGACTCATATATATCATTACGATAAAAAACACATTAATACACGAAAAACCCATTTTTACTAGAAACTTACATATTCTATCGGATCGATCCAACTCGTTATGTTTTCTCTCAGATTCTACCAAATACGTATATTTAATATACTCATACCCAAATAATTTATTTTATATCAATACGTTATTCTACGAAGTTACTGGATACATCCGAACATTTATCGATAAACTTAAAATTAGCGAGATTTTACCTGGAGGTCTTACCGAGATTTTGAGGGCATATACAGGCTCCAAACTATCCCACGAACATACTGAAATAGACAGAATTCCGATCAGAGCTACTGTTCACTAGTGGGTCACTATTCACCGAAGCTTTCTTCCTCGATTTGTGTGCAACCGTGATACGGTTAAAATCCGTCACCACCAACTTGTAGTACTCTATGAGAGCTTCGATTTGGCGGGTGGCTTGAGACGTGAAACGAAGTGACGAGCCGAGATCGGAACACGAAATCTCACACGTATCTCTAATTTTACTCGCCGTTGCCGGCAGTTTCTGGGCCGTCGTCGGCCACCAACAGATTCACGGTGGCTGAGCATCCCTCTCCTCACTGGCGCGACGGCGGCAAAGACCAATGGCCGGCCATCAAGCTCATGGCCTCTTCTTCTCAAAAACGGTGATGGGGTCGGGTGGAGTGGTTTAGGATGTTCTAAACTTTTTTATAATTATAAGAAACTATGGGGTATTTATAGAAAAGTTTCTGAAAATTACATTTTGACCCCCCGCGTAATTGCGGTTAGGTCTCTGCCATGGGACATTCTCGAAAATTTACAATTGTGAAGCTCTTATGATGTAAATTTCGAAAAGTGTTCAACATGAACGTTGTTCGTCTCGGAAAAAACAAGTCTGATGGTTCAAGAATCAGCTCAATTGGAGTTCTTTTGCTATTTTTATAGCCGAAATAAAAAACTTTTACGCATATAACGATATAAATAGAAATCGCGTAACTGTTTCTCGAAACCACGCGTTTTCCAACGCGACGAAGCTTCACTTTAAAAAATTCCGACCTATTTTCCAACACATAAACTCTTATTTTCAAATAGCATCTCATTCCAATTTCTTAACTTTAATTCGGAAACCTTCCAACACTATTCCGAAAAACTCGGGATATTACACTAAATTAACATGAACATAAATCATAAAAAGATGCATAAGTTTCATGAAGCTTGATGAATCAATGATCTCAAATAAAGTACAATGGCGTCAAAAAATCCATGCAGTCGACACCACAGGATGGGGAAAAGCCTTTATTTGGTTTAGTTTGGCATGGATCTATTACATCCCCGACGTTATAACTGTAACAAAAAAAAAAAAAAAAACTAGAGATTATATTCAATTAAGATTGTAATTGATTTTGTCAGATATTTTTTTTATGATCCATGAATTCTGCTCTCAAAGATTTTAAAAATAGTTTTATTAGTATTTTATTGGATTTTAAAAGTTCATGGGTTATTTTAATAACAAAAAATTAAAATTAAAAATTATTTCAATTTTAAATTATCTTTCACTATTATAATAATGAAATTTGAAAACCACAAGGCTTGTTTTCAAAGTAAAATCAAATTTCATAAAGAATCTTGCATGGAACGAAATTTTAAATGTAAGTGGTATGCCTAAATGTAATTTTTTTAATCACAAGTGACAGTAAGCTTTAGGATTTATTATTCTATGTGCAAAAAAAATGAAGATCTTGAAAAAATATAAAATAAAAAATAAAAAATTGATAAAAATATATTTTGGTTCCTAAGAGTAAAGATGTATTTGTCAAATAATAGATTTCATAATGAATTTTCTATTTATAAAAGTCATTTAAAATCTTTCACAATCAATCATTTAAGGAAATCCATAAAATCAATAGATTTTTAAATATTCTCATATTTTAAAGGAAATTTTAACATCCTAATGGAATATAACAGGATTTTAAAGAACTTTTTAAAATCCGAATTAAATACATATAAATTTTTAAATACAAAATAAACGTATAGACTCTAAATTAAATATTGGGTTTTTTGAGTTTTTTAAAGCTTTATTGTCAGACTAACATACCTAGATGTTTAAGTTCAGAGAGAAACATTTATACACTGTATATAAAAAATGAATAATGATATGTCTATAAAATCACTAAAAGATAAATAATATTTAATAAGAAAACAAATGATTTTACTTTACTTTTAATATTTTTATGCTATTTGTGTTTGGCGGGATGTGTTATTTACCATTTTAAACATGCATTATTCAATCAAAACCATTAAGTAACCATGAATTAACCACTAATGCATAGAGATAAAAAAAATTGAAAATGTAGAAGATGACGAATTTCAACCAAGTCGAGTTTTCCTATGTCCTTAAGAACTTATTAGTTCTTCCTCGGTAGGGGTGAGCAAAACTGGTTATGGTTCCAGTTTCGCGTGGAACCGGAACCTACCTGAAAAAATCGGTTCCTACCTAAGTGGAGCCGGAACCTACATGATTAAGTAGAGTACCCTATTAATCAGTTTCAATTCGGTTCTGCATGAAACCGAAACCTACCTAATTAAATGTGGTACCATATTAATCTGTTGCAATTCGATTCCAATTCAGTTCCGATCCGGTTTTGATTTACCTTATTTATTTATTATTGTCAAACTCTGAAAATATAATTATTTCTCACACTTGAATATTACATAATATTCTTGGCAACTGTCCATACAGAAATAAAATAATAAATAACACTGCATATTGCATAATATTTTTGACTCAATACATAATATTCTTGTAGGAAGTGCATGAGTTTAAATCGGATTTTAATTGGGTTTAAATTGGATGTTAATTTGGGTTATGAAAGTGAGTTTAAATTGGATTTTAAAACTGGTTATGAAATTGGGTTTAAATTAGGGTTTAATTTTGGTTATGAAATTGGGTTTAAATTGAGTTTTAAAACTGGTTATGAAATTGAGTTTAAATTTGGTTCCAAAATTGGTTCTAAATTCGATTTCCAAAATAGATTCCGATCAGTTTCGGTTCTGTCCATAACAGAACCGGAACCAGACCATTTATATTCGGTTCTTCCATTTTGGAACCGAAACTGGTCCGGTTCTAACCGGTTCTGGTTCCAAACCTAAAAAACCCAACCGGTTCATGGTAGAATCGGAACCGGTGCTCAACCCTACTCCTCGGTTCACTACGAATTTCTTGTGGGTAACGTTCTTTCAGGATTTGTGGTTGCTTCTTTAGAATGAACACTCTTTTCTTCAAGAACTTGAACTAGGACCATGGTGGAAACTCTTTCACTTGGAAAACTTTAAACTCTCTAACAATTGCCTAAGACTTATGAAAATAAAATTGAATGTAAGAATGAATTAAAATGAATTCAAGGACTCATTTTAATAGACATGGAGGGTTGCCTTTGAAAAGGTACCCTTGTATCAAAATGTACATCCCTTTAGGAGTCATGACCCTCTGAGGAATTAAAGAGCACATAATTTCTAATGAACCTTTTAAAACCCAAAGGTTAAGTATTTTCTTATTAATGATCATACCAATTCATTCCTTATATATACATCTTCATATTTAGAAAATTTTCCTATAATTTGTTATAATAACTTTTATGAATCTATCAATTTTATATAAAAATTTATTCCTACGTAACATGAGGAGATTTTGAACCATTTGGTGCCACATGCTTAAGTGCCTATTTGGTATGACTTGTAGTAGAGATAAAATAAACTTTTTAATCCCAAAAACATTTTTCAAAATTTTTGTGGTGTTTGATTGTATTTTAAGTAGAATTTTTGAAGATTAAAAAAGCTATTTTCCCTCTACTAGTAAAAGCCCAAAATCTGGGATTTTGGGAGTAGAGCTTGAAAAGCTTTTTTAAGGGGTTAAATTATCTATAATACCCTTATTAATTGAGCATTCTTCATAACAAAACTTAAAAAAAAAACTTATCTAATAAAGTCATTTTATAATTTTTGATGAAAGCTCTTATTCACAACCAAACACTTAATTTTTGTTTTGTTTTTAATTAAAAACTCTACTTCTAAAAGCTCTACTAATAAAAATTCTACTTGAAGAAACTCTATTTGTAAAGTTATACCAAACGGAATCTAAGAAAGAAATCATTTAACTTATGTTGATTAAAAAAATCTTTATAAAAAACTTTAAATTTGTTAATTATTAATTTCATATTGATGAGGTAACTTTAGGGTTTGAATCAATTGCACAATAGACTTAGTATTTTTACAAATTATCTAAAAATTTCTATTAATATCTACTTAATTATTTTATACTTTTCATCTGTTTGTTTGCATTATATTAAACAAAATATTTTTTTTTTATCATTAAAAATTATATCTAACGGCTATGAAAATAACCATATAAATATTTGGGGTAACTTTTGAAAATATAGAGACTAACTAGAGTAGTTAACCCAAACCATATGGACTCAATATAGAAGCTCATAGGATTCATATATATTCAAAAATTAGCTCAATAATTGATATTTTCCGTGATATTATATATTTTTAAAGACCAAATCTCACCCAATATAGGATAATTTATCTTAAACTCTCTCATATGCAGGTCCATCATTTTTATGGTCATTGTGATGTGAAAAAAAATAATATGCACCCACTAACGAGTGAGCCTGCCTTTGATGAAATGTAATAGTTTACAAACCTAACTAACACTAAAAATATAACTAAAAAATTAATGGTTGTTCAAACCTTATATACTTAGAAGTAAATATGAGCGGATATTATTAGGGTTGGTGCTCAGAGTGTCAATCCGGATCGTATTTATATTCTGTTCATGAATACAAACAATTCATTTTTCCCTAATATTACATATTTATGCTAGGACCTCTTGTCTTTTCTATATATATTCAATATATTTTGAATATATTGAAACTAAATCTAGTTTAGTCATATGTATATATTAGACAAATACCCGATGATTTACAATGTAATGCGCACAGTTACAACGTAAGTTGAAATTGATATTGGGAAGAGTCATTATAAGTTGTATATTCTCAAATAAAGTTCATGTTCAAGATTTACTGACACGGGCTGGTTAGTAAAATCTATTGAGACCAGTACATGTCGTATATCGAGACTTGGTCCGATGGTTTATCCCAGTGAACCAAGAGTCTTTGGAGATTCGTATAGATATGTAGGTGTTTATTCGATAAACACTGAACGACTCGCAGAAGATTTCCTAATAGATAGTACACCAATGTCAATAGGAATCTTCTCGAGTCGAGGACTATATTAGTCCTTAGACTTGAGATACCATGGTGGATATATGAGTTATTCTCCGCACTTTGATGGCAGTCACGTGTAACATCCCGCTCCAAGATATGCTACCGGCAGAGAATAGACTGATCTATCCCCCTAAGCCTCTATTTTTCTGAACTATAATCCATCCTATAGCTCTATCCCAGATGTAAACTCATACATGAGACCATAGCCCAATTCAACGACATATAATGTAATTTAATACTTATAACATCAACCTAAATGTACTTCTCTTTACGACTTTGTACTGGACACTTTTGGTTTATTACAACGACTTATACAATACTAGTGTGTTTATGCAACTCTGCTATGACTCTGACTGGACTGTAACTCTGTACTCAATCTGTCGGACCCAAATACCGTAGTGACTGCCATCACTATCCATCCTCTCGAACTCGCCCTCCAGGTAAACCTGCAAAATAAAGAATCTAGGTGTGTGTGGAGGGGGGGTTAGATCGTTTGAACGACCTGGTGAGTGGATAATAACAATAACAAAACCATAAGAAAAATCCAGAACATATCCGTAAACCATTTTTCATGCATGTATCTTCAAAAACATATCAAGCGCTCAACGCCCAAGTCGCGCGCATAGACTGAGCGAGGAACGAACAATCCCATGTCGACAAGGTAGCGAGTCATACCATTTCAGATGGATGAGACCCTAACAAGTACCCCGACGAAAACATACGATGAGTCATAAAAATATAAAACATGCAACAAGCGTCGAGGGGAAATATATCATCAATCGATCATCTCACCGGAAACACATAATAGTTCAGAAATCATAAAAACAGTAAATAAGCGCTGGGACAGAAACATATAATCATCATGCATATTCTTCATCAAATTAAAACCTCAAAACATGAAAAGAATTTTAAAGCATAAGTCAAGAAAATAAAAACAAAGAATCCACTCACTATGCTATGGAAAATCAAGAATGATACACGGTGTGGAGGATCGTCGAGTATCATGACGTCGATCTAAAGCCAAAACAACTGTTAGTTTCTATAACTCAGAACATTTTCATATGGCATAAAAGAATATGTAATGCATGGACTATTAATCTTTATGAATATATGAGATATTATGGTGCCTATGAATTTTACGGCTTAGGTTTCGAGTTACGCAAGTGTGATAGCGAAATTCCAAATTCTACCCAATCATTAAAATCCTCTACTCAACAGTTAACTTTGAAAATTCACTGTAACTAATTGAGATGGAATCTAAAACTGAAATTTTATTAAAATGGACTTTCATGTGTCTAGTTTATGTCGGTTCTTACGGATCTCAGTTTCGATTTCGGAAACTTAAGTTCTAAGCTGAATTTCAGGGATGATTAGAAAACAAAAACTGGGTGTGTTCGCAGTAGGTCACCCAACTTCAAAAATTCGGTTTGGCTTCATGCTAAGTCCAAAAATTCTGATTTTTGGACACGTTATTCTATTATATCGTTATTTTACTCAAAATGTTACGGTTTATTATTTGGGCATCAAACACTTAAGTTATAACCGGTTTATTACAACTTATCCAGAGTATGACTTCACTAAAATTTACTGCCCAACATACCAATTTCACCACTCTCTTAACTTTATTTAATTTTCACACAAGCAATTCTTATTACACTCAAAATAAGCCATTAACAAATATCATTAATTTACAAAATATAATTTTCCAATACATTCATACATAATTGACCAAAAATATTAAACATTCCACCTTTGAGTTATCAACTCCAAACAATTTAAAATCATGCTATAACATCTTTTAATACATGAACTTTAACAATTTATCATCAAATCAACAAAATAAACTCCCCCAATATGTTAAGAAACTTGGCCACCATATCCATTTTACCACATTGGCATTATTTAACCAAACTTAGGTATAAACTACTCCAAACAACATCCTACACATGTCTTAATGTCTAATTTGTACTCAATACTTTCAAACAACAAAGTCCTAATTCGTAGGGTCCCTAAGCGTGAAAATGGGAATACAAAATGGATGTTTATTTGTCAAAATTAGAAGAAGGAAGAAGAAAAAGCGACTTACTTGACTCAAAAGGGCTTGAAAACTCATCATCATTCCATCAAAACTTGTTTGGGAGGAAGAATTTTGGAGGAGTTTCCCTTGAGCTCACCCACGTTTTTGTCTTGAGAAAGAGAGAAGTGAATAGTTCTCTATTTATAGACAAATGGGTTGATTTTTGTTTGCAATTGAGTGGTTCAAAATTTTCCACCTATCCCAATTTCTAGACCTGTTTCTGGTTTGAATTTGGAAAAATGTTCAACGCGGAAGTTGTAGGTCTTGTATGAAAAGTTCATAAGAATCGAAGATCGTATGAAAAAGTTACAGCCAAAATATTAGGGGCTATTCAGAGTGGTATCAGAAATGATTTCCATATCGGATCTGCAAGGGATTTACCAAATGTCTGAAATATAATTCCTCAAATACGTACATGCTTGAACATGATTTTTATCATGTATCAGGTCATCCCTAACTTAGTAGTCATCAGGATTTCCGGGGTATTACAATCACCGACCTATTTGGGTCAGACCACGCCTGTTCATTGAGTGTGGACTGATGCTCATGATATCTGGTGTGTATCAAGATAGAATCCGTAAGTCATGTGTACATGGCATATGTATCATGCACGTGTTTGCGATATAGTAAATCCATGGCCGTGGTAAACTGCGGAAGCAATCGTAAATTTTAAGTCGACCATATTGTACCTGAGGGATTTGACGTTTGTATCTATATCCCTGGTATAACAAGGATAGCCTGTGACACAGAGATTATACGTATGCGATGATCTCGACTTGCATAGTTCAGCGAGATTATCTGTAGTCGTCATAATTTATGAGTGGGTAAATTATAGACACAGAATTGGATTCCGTGACAGATATACATGAACTTAGAGAGTCCCACAATATGAAGTGTACTCGTTGAGCACTTGGACAACGCGTAACGAATAATACTGATTATTCATAATATTTTATCGGATTAAATTAATTAATGCGAATCGTTTAATCGATAAACAAATCTACACATGTCAGGGTAACTTTTAGGTCGTTCTAATGTGTATTTATATTTGATACATAATTGATTAGATACACATTAATTAATAAATTATTTGGTGAAACATGTGAAGTAAATAACTATTGTCTTTATTAATATAATATTGACTTTTTTCTATTTGACTCACATGTGTAAAACATGTATTTTATTTAATATTATTATTATAATATATGGTTAAATGAGATGTCATGTGCCATGTTAATTACCAAGTTTTTTTAATTTGATTAAATTGAATTATTATTTGATAAAAAATAATCCCAAACTTTCGGCCACCATTTGATTTGAAAAATGTGAAATTATTTTCCTTTCTTAAGTGTGCTTGGTTTGACCAAAAAAACCTAGCTTCTTTCATTCATTCAAAAACACAAAAGTGAGAATGGAGGTAGAAGAATCAAAGTAAGAACAAATTTCAAAGAAGAATAGGAAGATTAAAGGTAATTTTTATGTCTTCTTTGTATTTGGAAATTTGTTTCTTGTTGTTCTTGTTGAAAGCATGAGATGTAGAGATTCTTTTCATTCTATTTTTGGGGCCTTTTGATTTGGATGATGGATAAAGCGGATAGTTGCATGTGTAAGTAAACTTTGAACTATATTAAGGTAATTTGAGTTCAATTTATTGTTGGACAACTTAGTGCCATTCTAGAGTTTTTGAGCCACTCTAAAATAACCTAGAATTGTTCTAGAGATATTTCATGATGGTGGAACTTAATTGGTGTAAGAGTAATTTGATTAATCTTGTGAAAATTGGATTTAAGCAAAAAATATGGGCTGATTTTCTGTCCAGATCAGATCTGAAAAATTAAAATTTTGGTGATGAAAAATATGTCATTTGGATATGTTGGATGTGTATTGGGAGTTAGGATAATTTTCGAAAATTATTTCGAAGTAAAAATACATGAAAATGACGAAAAATGGCGTTACCAGGTGATATTTGAGCTTATCGAGTAACGATTGTCCAAACAGTGAATTCGTCACTGTTTAGGCAGCCCATGAACTGCCTAAATACCATTGGGGTTGACCTGGGCAGCCCCCATGTGGTCTCGGTTGGTCGGTTCAACTGAAACGCGTTTTATGCTATTTTACGGAAAATCATTTCCGTAAACAGATATGAGATAATTTCCATAACAATATAGAGAAATTAACCTATATTGTCCCCAAATGGCGTGGTTTGGTGGCACAAGACTAAAGATTTGGTTGACAGGTCATGAGTTCGAGTACAGAGGGTGCATTTCTTTATAAGAGTCTAAGATAGTTTGGAGTTTTACCTACTCCACTTAATCCCTGGTGGGGTGGTTTATGACATCTATATTATATTAGTGATTTCGAACACTGATTTTATGTGCATATGTTAAAATTTTCATTTCATCTCATTTTTGTAATCTTAAATTGTGAAATCATTGGTATGCATATAAATTAAAAGTGACTTGATTTTATTAATTAAGACAAGCACAAGGCTTACACAATTATCATTTGGGAATACAAATTTAAAATTGTATTAAGACTTGAGCACCGCCGAGTTTGAGAATATAACTTCATACTTTACAAAAACAATCATTAGGTAGGCCGGACGGATAAGGTGGAATATGTTTTCTGCATTCGACGCCGTATTTAATGATATACTGTCCTTTGGACTTGCAAAGCTCTATGCAGTCAGAGTTTTCCTTACAGCGACCAGCGTAAAGCAACGTTTCACCCGGAGGAATTTCTGCAACTCCAGACCCTGCCACTAAATATTATATAAACATAATAAATAACAAAATATTTAGTGTTTAATTAATTTTTATGAGGAGTTTTTTTTATTTATTTTTAATTATAATTATTAAATAAGAAAATATATGTAACTGAATTTTAACCATATCTTGAATCAAATTCGTATGTATCTACCTGAAGCGAGGAGGATAGCAAGAGATAGAAACGCAACAAAGAAGCATCTTTTGACTGAAAGTGCAGAAATTGTAGTGTTGCCAAAAGCCATTGTCACCACTAGATTTTAATTTTGGCTGTGAAGATGGTGATCTGAATCATGCTTATATTTATACAACATTTTTTACGTATTATTATGGAAATAAAACATATATGTTAATACATTTCTTATTTTACGTTTTTTATTAGGATTTGGTGTCCATATATAAATCTATTTTGTTCTACCTTTAAATGGAAAAATATCTCAGACAGTTTAGTGTGGGGATATCATAAGGATTAATTCTGTAATTGGATTCAATATTAAGTTAAGTTGTGCTAAACTTCTTATAATATTTTGTCGCATGTGACACGTGCTTTAATAGCATCTAGTTACATTTAAATTATTATCAAATAATTATCAATTATAATTTATAAATGTTCAGAAGAATCTAAGTTATTAATTTTTGAACCTTTGATCGTGCAAATGCACATAAGATCTGAATTTCGCTAAGTGAATAATTATTTATCAATTTTTTTTTCTTATTTTAACTCTAAGGGGTTGTCTCATGATGAGTGGTATTTATATCACTATTTCCCACTCATTTAACCTAATATTTTGTATAGTTTCTTGAGTTTTGTGAACGTTTTGATATGTTTTGTGTTATTTTGTAGATAAAATAAAGTTTGGAAAGCATTGGAGGCAATTTGGGGCAAAAACGGACAAAAATGCGTCAACAGGATTTTCGAGGTATTACAATCACCGATCTATTTGGGTCAGACCACGCCTGTTCATTGGGTGTGGACTGATGCTCATAATATCCGGTGTGTATCAAGATAGAATCCGTAAGTCCTGTGTACATGGCATAGGTATCATGCACGTGTTTGCGATCTAGTAAATCCATGGTCGTGGTAAACTGTGGAAGCAAGTTTCGAGTGTTATTTAGAGATCGTAAATTTTAAGTCGACCATATTGTACCTCAGAGATTTGACGTTTGTATCTATATCCCTGGTGTAACATGGATAGCATGTGACAGAAGGATTATACGTATGCGATGATCTCGACTTGCATAGTTCATCGAGATTATCCGTAGTCGTCATAATTTATGAGTGGGTAAATTATAAACACAGAATTGGATTCCGTGACAGATATACATGAACTTAGAGAATCCCACAATATGAAGTGTACTCGTTGAGCACTTGGACAACGCGTTACGAATAATACCGATTATTCATAATATTTTATCGGATTAAATTAGTTAATTCGAATCGTTTAATCGATAAACGAATCTACACATGTCGGGGTAACTTTTAGGGCGTTCTAATGTGTATTTATATTTGATACATAATTGATTAGATACACATTAATTAATAAATTATTTTGTGAAACATGTGAAGTAAATAACTATTGTCTTTATTAGTATAATATTGACTTTTTGCTATTTGACTCACATGTGTAAAACATGTATTTTATTTAATATATATTATTATAATATATGGTTAAATGAGATGTCATGTGCCATGTTAATTACCAAGTTTTTTTAATTTGATTAAATTGAATTATTATTTGATAAAAAATAATCCCAAACTTTCGGCCACCATTTGATTTGAAAAAGGTGAAATTATTTTCCTTTCTTAAGTGTGCTTGGTTTGACCAAAAAAACCTAGCTTCTTTCATTCATTCAAAAACACAAAAGTGAGAATGGAGGTAGAAGAATCAAAGTAAGAACAAATTTCAAAGAAGAATAGGAAGATTAAAGGTAATTTTTATGTCTTCTTTGTATTTGGAAATTTGTTTCTTGTTGTTCTTGTTGAAAGCATGAGATGTAGAGATTCTTTTCATTCTATTTTGGGGCCTTTGATTTGGATGATGGATAAAGCGGATAGTTGCATGTGTAAGTAAACTTTGAACTATATTAAGGTAATTTGAGTTCAATTTATTGTTGGACAACTTAGTGCCATTCTAGAGTTTTTGAGCCACTCTAAAATAACCTAGAATTGTTCTAGAGATATTTCATGATGGTGGAACTTAATTGGTGTAAGAGTAATTTGATTAATCTTGTGAAAATTGGATTTAAGCAAAAAATATGGGCTGATTTTCTGTCCAGATCAGATCTGAAAAATTTAAAATTTTGGTGATGAAAAATATGTCATTTGGATATGTTGGATGTGTATTGGGAGTTAGGATAATTTTCGAAAATTGTTTCGAAGTAAAAATACATGAAAATGATGAAAAATGGCGTTACCAGGTGATATTTGAGCTTATCGGGTAACGATTGTCCAAACAGTGAATTCGTCACTGTTTAGGCAGCCCATGAACTGCCTAAATACCATTGGGGCTGACCTGGGCAGCCCCCATGTGCTCTCGGTTGGTCGGTTCAACTGAAACACGTTTTATGCTATTTTACGGAAAATCATTTCCGTAAACAGATATGAGATAATTTCCATAACAATATAGAGAAATTAACCTATTTTGTCCCCCAAGGGCATGATTTGGTGGTACAGGGTTAAAGATTTGATTGACAGGTCATAAGTTCGAGTCCAGATGGTGCATTTCTTTATAAGAGTCTAAGATAGTCGGGAGTCTTACCTACTCCACTTAATCCCTGGTGGGGTGGTTTTTGACAGCTATATTATATTAGTGATTTCGAACACTGATTTTATGTGCATATGTTAAAATTTTCATTTCATCTCATTTTTGTAATCTTAAATTGTGAAATCATTGGTATGCATATAAATTAAAAGTGACTTGATTTTATTAATTAGACAAGCACAAGGCTTACACAATTATCATTTGGGAATACAAATTTAAAATTGTATTAAGACTTGAGCACCGCCGAGTTGAGAATATAACTTCATACTTTACAAAAACAATCATTAGGTAGGCCGGACGGATAAGGTGGAATATGTTTTCTGCATTCGACGCCGTATTTAATGATATACTGTCCTTTGGACTTGCAAAGCTCTATGCAGTCAGAGTTTTCCTTACAGCGACCAGCGTAAAGCAACGTTTCACCGGAGGAATTTCTGCAACTCCAGACCCTGCCACTAAATATTATATAAACATAATAAATAACAAAATATTTAGTGTTAATTAATTTTTATGAGGAGTTTTTTTTATTTATTTTTAATTATAATTATTAAATAAGAAAATATATGTAACTGAATTTTAACCATATCTTGAATCAAATTCGTATGTATCTACCTGAAGCGAGGAGGATAGCAAGAGATAGAAACGCAACAAAGAAGCATCTTTTGACTGAAAGTGCAGAACTTGTAGTGTTGCCAAAAGCCATTGTCACCACTAGATTTTAATTTTTGGCTGTGAAGATGGTGATCTGAATCATGCTTATATTTATACAACATTTTTTACGTATTATTATGGAAATAAAACATATATGTTAATACATTTCTTATTTTACGTTTTTTATTAGGATTTGGTGTCCATATATAAATCTATTTTGTTCTACCTTTAAATGGAAAAATATCTCAGACAGTTTAGTGTGGGGATATCATAAGGATTAATTCTGTAATTTGGATTCAATATTAAGTTAAGTTGTGCTAAACTTCTTATAATATTTTGTCGCATGTGACACGTGCTTTAATAGCATCTAGTTACATTTAAATTATTATCAAATAATTATCAATTATAATTTATAAATGTTCAGAAGAATCTAAGTTATTAATTTTTGAACCTTTGATCGTGCAAATGCACATAAGATCTGAATTTCGCTAAGTGAATAATTATTTATCAATTTTTTTTTCTTATTTAACTCTAAGGGGTTGTCTCATGATGAGTGGTATTTATATCACTATTTCCACTCATTTAACCTAATATTGTATAGTTTCTTGAGTTTTGTGAACGTTTTATGGTTTGTGTTATTTTGTAGATAAAATAAAGTTGGAAAGCATTGGAGGCAATTTGCGGCAAAAAAACGGACAAAAATGCGTCAACAGGGATATTTTGGTCTTTTGCGCGTCGCGACGCCCATACTTCCGCGTCGCGACGTCTAAAATGCGCCGAACAGTGCTAACGTGCGCCGGGTCCACAAATCAGAATTAGAGAAAAGTTTGACTTTGCTAAAATACGCCGTGCCACGTGTCACCATCACAGCCGACCTGCTAACGTGCGCCGTGCCACGTGTCATCATCATATGCTGCCGACACTCAGAATTGACACATGTCGCCTCTTCATCAGCCATGTCATCGGTCAAAAAGTCAACTTCGCCATGTGTCACGCCACGTCATCCGCCACGTCACAAGGTCAACTTGCCACGTCAGCACAGCCATCACAGCGTGACACGTGTCGCAAATCTATGGTGCCGACAGTCTCTTTCCCACGTGTCACCACGTCGTCGCCACGTCACCGCCACGTCAGCGCCACATCAGCATCAATAATGAGTATCCTATCCTTATCTGCACGTGGCGGATAAGAATCTCAGCGACCAATCAGAAGCCGCCACATGTCACAATAATTGAAGCCCAACCACTCTGCCACGTGTCACCTTATCATCTTATCCAGAATCTTCAAACCAGCGAACCAGACCGTGCCACGTCGACAAATCCGGCGTCGCGACGCTGAGGACCTGGCGTCGCGACGCTGGATCCTACCGAGGCCTATAATTGAGCTCGAGATTTCAGAATTCATTGCACCTTCCTCTCTCTTCAGTTCCTTCTAAAGAGAGAGCTTCTCTCTCTAGATTCTTTAGTTTTTAGTTTTTTTTTTTTATTTTTAGTTTTTAGTTTTGTAAATAATTTTAATTACTTTTTGTAATAATAGTAATTTAATTTTAATTTTTACTTTTTACAGTTTTTACTATTTACCATGAGGAGGTAACTTCTCAGCTAGGGTGAAAGGTAATTCTTTTACTGTTACTATTTAGATTAATCTCCCATAAAAATAATATATTCACTATTTAAAATATTGACTTAAAAAGGATACCGCCAGATTGGTCGGTTGGTAATTCATTTTAATCTGGTTTAAACCTGACTAATAAAGGATACCGCCAGATTGGTCGGTTGGCAATTTAATTTTGGTTCCGCCTTTATGGCTGGTTGGACTTAATTTGACTTAATCAGGTTACCGCCTATATGGCTAGGGGAGAAAGAATCACAAGTTATATATTATTTTATGGGAGATATCTAAATTAGTAGTAGTAAAAGTAATTCATTTTACCTTAGCATTTTATTTTATTTTACTTTTCAGTTTTAATTTATGTCTGTTACTTTTCAGTATTTTTACTTTATGTCTTTTACTTTTAAGTGTTACTAGCCCTAGTTATGTGTTAGTTATCTGGGGTTGTGATGAATTCTAATATCACCGGTTTATAAGGGGTTATTTTATAGTTTGGGTAATTTAAAGGTTTACTTATTAAGTCTTAAGCTTAATGCTTCTTGTTGTCTGATCACCAATAAGATTGATTTGGTAAATCTAAAATGAACTAGACATAGGGATTTTAGGTTTCAGCCTTAGACTTAATAGCCCACGATCTTCCTTGAGGATAGATAACCCTTTAATAGATTTCCTTACAGGATAGGAATATACCTGTCGGGCGGGGGTAGCCATAATTGGAACTTAAACTTAATGAATCCAGATAATTTGGTTGACATAGACATATGGTTCAATTGGGTTAAACTGGGTATTTGCGTCTGACCATCGACAGAGGCTTTGCATAATTTAGTGTTCCAGGTTAGTAAACTAATTTATTACACAAACATAAAATAACCACTTCATCTTTTAATGATATTAGAAGGATTCACAACCCTAGATCTTTGTGTGTCTTTTGTATTTTCCTTAGTATTTTCTTTTGTCTTTTATTTATTTATTTATTTTGTAAAACCACTTTCAACCAATCAAACAATCATTCTCTTCTTCATTTAATTAGATATTTGTAAATAAATAGATTCAACAATTAATAACAGCAGTAGGAATTAAGTCCTCGTGGGATCGATATTTTTATACTACTTGAACGATACGTGCGCTTGCGTTATACGTGTGTGTTTACGCCGGTCAAGTTTTTGGCGCCGTTGCCGGGGACTTATATTTCTTGAGTTGTTAATTTTGAAGCTATCCAATTTACTTGTATCTAATTTTCTTTATCTTTATTTGTAATTTTTATTTCTTTTGTTTTCAGGTGATTAAGAAATGGAACACTATTGGGAGATTGAGAGATTACGAGCTTTACAAGAAGATACACCCCACATCTGGGAGCAACAGTCCGGTTTTCTGAGGCCTGTTGTCCAGCCCAACAATTATCACTGGATGCCAGAACCAAACAATTCACATTGCTCAACAGAACGAAATGGGAAGATGTGTAATATGTGATAGTAACCACCCGAGCAATCAATGTATATACCGTTCAGAGTGGCAGAATTTTCAGAATCATTCAAAGTATGAAAAACCATCACATTTTCCATCTTATCCACCATCCATATGCGATTTTCATCAACAAATAAAACCATCAGAGGAAGATCAGTTGTTAAACATGCTCAAAGATATGTTCGAGAAACAAAAGTTGGATGAAATACTTGAAACAAGCCAGAAACAATTGGAAAGTATTCAGAGACAATCAGAATTCATTCAGAGGATGACAGATCAAATGAGACAATTCACAGAAAACCAGGACTACATACCTCAAGAATCAGTTTCAGATGACACTGATGAAGCCTTCAAGTACTCAGAAATCCACAATGACACCTAACAGAGGAGGAGGCTGAGCAGTAGTATCACAACCAGAGGTATCAGTTCAGGAGCCCGAACCGGTAAAGTCTCAATTTGACTTTTATTATTCAGATTCTGACGAGGATGAAGCTGATCTATTTGTACCAACTGCACCAACAACGGAGGATCAAACATTCAATCCTCAAAATAAAGATCTTGGAGCATGTTTTACCATGATGTTTGAAGAAGATCTATCTGAACCATCCATTCCAGTCATATCAGAGGATGAAGACCTAATGTCAGAAACATCTTTGCATCCTCTGGTTGACAATTTTGAAGCATGTATTTCACAGATGACAGATGAAGAGCTGAATACAAAAATTTTTAAATTCATCTGTGAAGAAAAGGTGGAGCAAGAAGCAGAGCAAATGGAGGAGCAAATGTCTGACCAAATTAAAAATCCAGAACATTTAGGAAAAACATCGCTGTATCGGGGAGTACAAATCAAAGATATCCCAGAAGCTTGACAGAAGGAACTTCCATTCCAAGTCAAGCACCATATAAGACCTCCTGATTTTCTTTCTTTTGTGCAGGAACCACTGGAACAACAAGGAGCAAAAAGGTGGCACAAGCACTAAATATGACAAAAATTTTTTTGCCACTTTACCGTTGGAAGAGACCCTTCAAAAGCAACGCTCACGGGATTGTTTTTGATCGAACATCTAAAACGACATTGAAACCTCCTTAACAGATGAATTTCAGTCACGTCTGGCTGAAGACGAAAAATTTAGCGCTAGCAGGGAGGCAACCCATGCAATTTGTTGTAATTTATTTTTCATATTTTGTGTGAACTTTTTAATTTTGTGTGTTAGTTTTGCAGGAAAAATAAAAACGGAATTTTTCAGGACAAAGCAAGCCAGTGCAAGCGGGATTTTCAAAATAAACACTTGACAAAATCACGAAGATACAAAGTTGATCCAGCAGTGACGGCCAAGTAAGGAGTCAGCTCTTGGGACGCGTCCCTATGGATTTATCCGTCACAAGACATGGTTTTGAAAAAAAAAAAAAAAAAATCATGCGTCAAAACCCTAACCCTAAAGAACCGAGTGTCGCGACGCTAGGAAATTTTCAGCGTCGCGACGCTGACTCAATTCAGAGACACAAAAAGGGCACTGGCAGCATCTCCTTTCACTCTTCATCATCTTCAACCACCAACCGCACAAGCCGAGAACCCTAACCACAATCAACGAGCCGGCCGACCAGAAACCCAAGCCAAAATCAACACAAACCGAGATCTACCATTGAAACCAGAAACCGAGAAACACCACTACCGCAGAGTTCACCCCCTGCAGAGCCACCACCACCGAGAACCAAACAGCAGCCGAAACCAGAAATCAATCACCATCATCGAAACCGCAAAAGCCGAGAACCTCCACAGCACCCAATCACCGAGCGCATCAACAACCACCGCGAGCCGAACTGCCACTGTCTCGCCGAGTATTAGCCGCCACCGTCAAGACCGAAACCATCTTCATCCTTGCCGACACCTTAATCACCATAACTGATCCCTTCCTTCACCGAGTCACAGCCGAGATACTCATGAACCGAGCCAACCCACTGCCGATACCCAACCCACAACCAAAACCGAGAAACAGCAATTCAACCCAAGTCCAAGCCGATCCGTATCTTTCACTGCCAAAATCAAAACTGAAATTACGGTAATGATTTGATAAAAAATTGATTTGGTAATTGGGTAAACTGAAAAAAAAAATTGAATTGTGAATTGGTTGACTGTGGATTGAATTACGAAGTGTTGATATTTGACAAATTGATTCGTAGTAATTGGGGGCGAAGTATGGAGACAGATTGATATTTGGAGTGTTTGGTGATTGAGTGTTTGTGTTGTTGAGGATTTGTGGAAAAACAGAGGAGATTCTGCCGGATTTTCTGAAAAATATCGAAGTTGGGCATTGTGTATTGATAATTTTTAGGGTGAATTTTGAGGAATTTTGAGTTTTTAGAGGTGATTCTACCAAAATTTTTACTAAAAAAAAAAAAAAAATGGTCAATTAGCGATTGTGGTAAGAATCGTAATCTGGGCATAAATCTTAATCGGTAATTTTCCTGTAAAATTTCAGTTAATCAGGTATTATCTTCTAAACTCTTCTTTTACTGTTTAAAACATTGGGGACAATGTCTCATTTAGGTTTGGGGGAGGGAATTAGTTGATCAGTACCTTGTTTTAGTTTGAATGTTGTTTTTATTTTTAGTCCAAAATTTTTCGAAAAATACAAAAAAATTGAAAAATTTTCAAAAATTAAAAAAAAAAATTTTGTGTTTTTGTGTTTTATTTTGACTAAAAAAGTGAAATTGGTAAGAGATACGAGTAAGGAGTTTCCATTCCTGAGACGTATCTCAAGCCTATTTTCGAAACAAGTTAATTTTTGTTTATTTCCTTTTAAATTATTTAATTTGTGAATTCTCCTTAAAACTGACTAAAAGGAATCTTCATATGCTCAATTGATAGATATTTCAACATATATAGTAACATACGGACATGAGCTAAATTGAAAAGTTTGTAATATTCAGTGCTCTAGTTTAATTGGAGGAAGCATCTCAAAAAGCAATGGAGTAAAAAAAAAATAAATAAAATAAATTCTGATTTACAAAAATAAAGTATCTAAGATCCGGTTATTAAGTCTGTAAGGGTGTTTTAACACCTAGTGCCCTAAAGCCAACTGGTTTGGGAGTCATTGGCCCAAAGCTCGTTACATGGATCGAAGATGCTGCAAAAATATATATATCTGAAGTCTGGGTAATTAAGTCCGTAGGTGTCTTAACACCTGGTGCCCTAAAGCCAACTGGTTTGGGAGCCACCGACCCAACACTCGTTACATAGATGGAAGATATTGTTTAAATAAAAAAATAAAGAAAAATCAAAGAAAAAAACAGAAAAATGAGAAAAATTATTCCATTGCTATAAAAAAGGTGTGAAATCTGATAGAACTTTAGGACAAAAATATTACTCTCTTATCAACTGCACTTATGACTGTTGTGGGCAAAAATGAGTTGATTAATATTTTGTTGGCTGTGTATATGAAGAATGGTAAAAATAATCGGAGAATTTACTTATTCAGTAATTTAGAATAAAACAAAACAACTAGTAACTTGGAGTAGAAGTTTCACCTGATTAGTCACTAACATCTTTATTCTCTTTTCTCTTCTCTTTTTGCTTTTGTGTGCATTAGTTTTTAACTAACTTTTTACTTTTGTAAAATGTTTGTGGGTATCATTGCTGTAAACCCTCACGAGACTACAACTCGTCCACTAGGGACACCTAGGGGTTTAAAGGCTTGTTGCATACGCTAAATGCAATCGTGATCCCTACGAAATGGCTTAGTTAAATTATTTTATGTTATTTTACTCTATGTTTTGCTCGAGGACTAGCAAAATGTTAGGTTTGGGGGTGTGATGAGTGGTATTTATATCACTATTTCCCACTCATTTAACCTAATATTTTGTATAGTTTCTTGAGTTTTGTGAACGTTTTGATATGTTTTGTGTTATTTTGTAGATAAAATAAAGTTTGGAAAGCATTGGAGGCAATTTGGGCAAAACGGACAAAAATGCGTCAACAGGGATATTTTTGGTCTTTTGCGCGTCGCGACGCCCATACTTCCGCGTCGCGACGTCTAAAATGCGCCGAACAGTGCTAACGTGCGCCGGGTCCACAAATCAGAATCTGAGAAAAGTTTGACTTTGCTAAAATGCACTGTGCCACGTGTCACCATCACAGCCGACCTGCTAACGTGCGCCGTGCCACGTGTCCATCATCATATGCTGCCGACACTCAGAATTGACACGTGTCGCCTCTTCATCAGCCATGTCATCGGTCAAAAAGTCAACTTCGCCATGTGTCATGCACGTCATCCGCCACGTCACAAGGTCAACCAAGTCAACTTGCCACGTCAGCATCAGCCAATCACAGCATGACACGTGTCGCAAATCTATGGTACCGACAGTCTCTTTCCCACGTGTCGCCACGTCGTCGCCACGTCACCGCCACGTCAGCGCCACGTCAGCATCAATAATTGAGTATCATATCCTTATCTGACACGTGGCGGATAAGAATCTCAGCGACCAATCAGAAGCCGCCACGTGTCACAATAATTGAAGCCCAACCACTCTGCCACGTGTCACCTTATCATCTTATCCAGAATCTTCAAACCAGCAACCAGAGCGTGCCACGTCGATAAATCCGGCGTCGCGACGCTGAGGACCTGGCGTCGCGACGCTGGATCCTACCGAGGCCTATAAATTGAGCTCGAGATTTCAGAATTCATTGCACCTTCCTCTTTCTTCAATTCCTTCTAAAGAGAGCTTCTCTCTCTAGATTCTTTAGTTTTTAGTTTTTTTTTTATTTTTAGTTTTTAGTTTTGTAAATAATTTTAATTACTTTTTGTAATAATAGTAATTTAATTTTTAATTTTTACTTTTTACAGTTTTTACTATTTACCATGAGGAGGTAACTTCTCCAGCTAGGGTGAAAGGTAATTCTTTTACTGTTACTATTTAGATTAATCTCCCATAAAAATATATATTCACTATTTAAAATATTGACTTAAAAAGGATACCGCCAGATTGGTCGGTTGGTAATTCATTTTAATATGGTTTAAACCTGACTAATAAAGGATACCGCCAGATTGGTCGGTTGGCAATTTAATTTTGGTTCCGCCTTTATGGCTGGTTGGACTTAATTTGACTTAATCAGGTTACCCGCCTATATGGCTGGTTGGAGAAAGAATCACAAGTTTATATATTATTTATGGGAGATATCTAAATTAGTAGTAGTAAAAGTAATTCATTTTACCTTAGCATTTTATTTTATTTTACTTTTCAGTTTTAATTTATGTCTGTTACTTTTCAGTATTTTTACTTTATGTCTTTTACTTTTAAGTTGTTACTAGCCCTAGTTATGTGTTAGTTATCTGGGGTTGTGATGAATTCTAATATCACCGGTTTATAAGGGGTTATTTTATAGTTTGGGTAATTTAAAGGTTTACTTATTAAGTCTTAAGCTTAATGCTTCTTGTTGTCTGATCACCAATAAGATTGATTTGGTAAATCTAAAATGAACTAGACATAGGGATTTTAGGTTTCAGCCTTAGACTTAATAGCCCACGATCTTCCTTGAGGATAGATAACCCTTTAATAGATTTCCTTACAGGATAGGAATATACCTGTCGGGCGGGGGTAGCCATAATTGGAACTTAAACTTAATGAATCCAGATAATTTGGTTGACATAGACATATGGTTCAATTGTGTTAAACTGGGTATTTGCGTCTGACCATCGACAGAGGCTTTTGCATAATTTAGTGTTCCAGGTTAGTAAACTAATTTATTACACCAACATAAAATAACAACTTCATCTTTTAAATGATATTAGAAGGATTCACAACCCTAGATCTTTGTGTCTTTTGTTATTTTCCTTAGTATTTTCTTTTGTCTTTTATTTATTTATTTATTTTGTAAAACCACTTTCAACCAATCAAACAATCATTCTCTTCTCCATTTAATTGGATATTTGTAAATAAATAGATTCAACAATTAATAACAGCAGTAGGAATTAAGTTCCGTCCTGTGATCGATATTTTTATACTACTTGAACGATACGTGCGCTTGCGTTATACGTTTGTGTTTACGCCGGTTATCTCAGTGGTAAAAACCATGGATTTGAGTGGTTTTCTCATTCTCAGATTCAAGGTTCGAATCCCACTAGATGTATTTTCTTGGGACCATGTCCCGTGGTGTAAAATATCAGCGACGTACACTGATTTGTGTTAGGAAACTTCTGAGGGCACAGAGCACAGGTCCCGAGGATTAGTCGAGGTGAGCGTAAGTTGATCCGGATACCCGGTTACCAAAAATAAAAAAATTATTTATCAATTATTGTAACGTCCCCAATCCAAAAAATGCTACCGGCATTGTTAGTGTTCCAAGAACATGCCAAGGATCTAATAAGCATGAAAACATATTCATAAATTCAAAATAAGTTGCGGAATTACTTACATTGAATGGATTTGAGCTTTAAAATTTTGAGAGGAGATCTCCAAGATCCAAGCTTTAAGTGATGATTCCAACTCTTGAAGTAGTTTCCCTATCACCTTAGTTGATTTCTCCAAGTGCTAGCTTTGTTGATTTTGCAACAAAATCAAAGAGAAGAAGGCTAGAAGCTCACGCCCATTGAGAGAGGATTTTAGGGTTTCTTTTGTTCCATGTGTGTTAGAAGTGTGATGCATACACAAGTGAAGAGAGAGAGAAGAGTTTTAGGTAAAACCAATTTACCCTTTTACCTAAACAAGGTAGTTGGGTAAATGGTTTCACCAAAACCATTCCAAGGTAGTTGGATGGTGGGTGGCTTGGCATAAATGCCAACTACCATCCCAACTACCACATGTGAAGTGGGCCCCACATTTGAATTCAAAATTAAGTGTCTCTACGAACATTTGCCGCGGCTCGGTTCCGTTTAATCCGATTAAACAACTTTCGTCGCTAATAAATCTAATTTAATCTAAATAATTAATGTAAAAATACGATGTCAATAAATATTACGAATGTTCGTTTATGAATTAATTCTAAATTAATTCGTTCGTTCGTTCGTATTAAAGTCTGACTTTAATTCCGTAATGAAATCAATTCATATTAATATATCCAATATATTAATTTTAGCCCATACGAATAAATTAAATAGAAAAATCAAATTTAACTATTAAATTTATTTTACCGATTAATTCCAAATTAATCTCGTTCTCTCTCTTCCGAACACATTTAATCCCAGATTAAATAATACCTCAATTAATCCCAGATTAATTTTCTCTCTCTTAATTAATCCCAGATTAATTATCTCTCTTAATTAATCCCAGATTAATTCTAATTAAATCAACTGTCATCGGTGAATCTTTGGGAAGCGACCCAAGAGCCCTGGATATGTTGGCAGTAAATACGGTCATCGGATTATCCGAATACGTGCGTACCTCGTACCACGTGCTTACCGATTTACAAGACATGGTTGGCTTGTAGCAAAACACCGTGCCTACCCAATTCTCCAGAAATATTCTTACTGGAATATATAATCTATGTCAGGCGTAGTATACGTAGTATTGCGTATAGCGATCCAGTATCGGATGTCACATGCTAGGCCTGGGGCTGGAATCGTGTCTGCCCCGTACGAAGCACATGTCGGATGTCTGGTAACTAGTCTCTATTATCGGATATACATGACCTAGTCATAATATCCCGATGACTGCAGTACTTAAGAGCACTAGTACCGTATCCTACGTGACATCATCTCCACTATGACTGGAGTGATACTTCCGTCTTGACATCACACCCAATACACTACGATTCTCAATATACCCAGCAGAGGCGTACACAGAACCGGTTAAAGCCCTGGACGACCAAAACTAAAGCATACCGATTGTCGCAAGTATTAGCGATGCAAGTCTTAGGTTAAGACCAAATACACCTACCCTGATTTTAGACTTCCATAGACACATAGTCATACTACCAATGGAATTCCGAGGGGTCTATCCAGAGTGAAGCTGTTTTCCGTACCATCGGTAAAACACAACCTCCTATTACACTTGCATGAGTATCCTATACCCAAATATATGAGAACTATGCCGTTATGATCTCACATAACGCGCACAAGTGTAATACTAGTCTATTCCGCATTATCGATGTCCAATCTCGATAATACTACGACTAGGGATATTTAATGATTAATCCTTCGAGACTGATACTGTCTCATATCATCTCAATCTAGGAACTAATCATAGGGACCTCCTATCATTTATACATCTAGGTGATCTAATCACAAATGATAAGAGAGCAATTTCCTTTGTCACATAGTTAATTTGTATGACAACACCATGATATGTACAAATAGTGACGCTATGGGTCATAACTGTCCAACAATCTCCCACTTGGCCTATAGCCAGTCACTCGAGTGTCATACATCCGAACTATGTACGGTTCGCTCAAACTGCTGAGGAAAGGCTTTCGTCAGCGGATTTGTATGATTATCGTCTGATGTAATTTATTCGATAATCACATCGCCACGATGTATGATCCGAACGAATCAGATGAATAGTCGAAGTATATATCTGGATCGTTGATGAGACCATTAATTCTTTAGTCTGCGCTGTAGCCTAGCTCAGCTGCTAACAGAACTATATCTAATCTAATTAGATTTGTTAATGACCCAGATGGCTTCTATTGCTGCCTCAGCCGCATCAATAACCCGCATTTGTTGTTTATTCGGTAACAGTATATTGCTTGGAAGATTTCCAGCTCACTGTTCCGTTATTCAAACTGTATTGTACCATTATTTTTATCGGTTAGAAAACTTACAACAGTGATCCCATTCACTTCAAGTTCTCATTCTCCATAGTTTAAGACATTATCCTTAGTTCTATAAGATACTAACGGATGTTCTTAATATCAATCCAGTGACTATCACTTGGATTGACCCGTTTGTGACTCCATATGCTCAAAGCGTATGAGACACCAGGTCACGTACATTTTTCAATGTACGAGTTCTCAGAGAGTGTTAACAACTTTAAATCTATCCCAGTAGATCTTTATTCCTAGAATAAAGGTTGTTTCTCCCAAGAATTCTACGGAGAATTTTCATGAAAGCCAAGCTTTCTCCGATTGTAATATGGGAATATCATTTCCAAGAAATGACATATCATCATTATTTAGGACATTCATGTCAGTGCGCTCCCACTAACCTCCTTATATACACAAGAATCATTTCTCGTTTTGAATTAAATCATAAACTATTATGATTACATCGAAACGATAATTCCAAGAACCTAATGCTTGCTTCAATCCAAACATGGATCGAATAACCTGCAAACCTTGTTTGCTAGTTTTGATACGACAAAACCGTCAGGATGTTGTAAACATCCTCCAAAAGGTTTCCTTCTTAGGAAAGCGATTTTCCGTTCAGCTGCCATATTTCATAATGAAACATGCAGCATCAGCAAGCATTATCCAAATGGATTTAATGTGGCAACAGGTAAAAGATTTCGTTGTAATCAACACAATATTGATAACGATACCTTTCCCCTACAAGCCTAGCTTAGTACGTTGGTATGTTGCCTTCCATGTATGTCTTCCTTGAAGACTTATATAGTACCAATAGGCACAATACCTTGCAGTACAACAACTAGTATCCAAACATAGTTGTTATACATGGAATCCATTTCGAACTCATGGCACTTTACAATAATGGGGAGACGATACCTTGTATCACTTCCTCATATGTAGTCAGTTCGTCTTCCTCAATAAGATTGACATCTTTATGAGGTGAGATCAGAAACTCATACCTCCCAGGTTGTCTTATGATTCTCTCCGACTAACGCGGTTCTTATGTATTCGAAGATTGTGGTACAGTTTCATCCTTGATGAACTATTTGTGTTCCATTAAGGACTAGGTGCCTTGAACAGTATTACTCTGATTTTCATCGAGTTTTACTATCCTCCCACTTACCACTGCATATCGGTATTCCTCTTAGGAAAACCGCATGGTGAGCAACAATTACATTGTTCTCTAGTGAGTTGTATAATTAATATACTTTGGTTTCCTTAGGATAACCAATTATATTAGGCACTTATCCAATTTGGGTTCTAGTTTGGTATCATCCAAACGTATGCCTAGCATTCCCAAATCATCAGGAGTGAGAAAGCCCAGTTTCTTTCCTGTTAATATCTAATATGAAATTCTGTCTAATAGATTTTCATGGAACCTTATTCAAAATAAGTATTGCACTGTTAATGCTTATCCCTTTGAAGGAAAATGGTAGCTCAGAGCGACTCATGATTAACCTTATCATGTCCAACAAAATTTGGTTTCTCCGTTCGGACACACTGTCAAACTGACGGTGTTCCGGGAGGAGTCCTCATTGAAAGAATACTATACTCTTTCAAGTATATGAGAAACTTACTGCTTAAGTATTTTCATCATGGTCAAACCGTGATGTTTTAATACTTTAGCCGATCTGTTCGTCTATTTCGTGTCGAAACTCTAAAAGTTTCTGATTTGTGTTTCAAAAGAAACATATAACCATAACGCGATGCCACATCCGTAAGGTCACGAAACATTCATATACACCTCTAGCCTAGCTAGACATGGGCCCACTTGCTTCACTATGAATAGGGCTAACAGATCGGTGGTTCTTGCACTTTCACCAAGTAAAAGGTATTTTAGGTACTTTACCTAATAAACTAGATTCGTAGACTTTATTTGAGTGGAATCAAATCCGTCCTAGTATCCACTCTTCAAAAGTGTGGATATAAGAATCTTGTTTAATGTGTCCCAGACAACACTGCCACAAATAAGTCTTATCTGATCAAATCAGTTTGAGCTATTTGTTTGTCATATTATATGTTTGAGATTTATTTATATTCAAAATATAAATACTGTTATTTACATCTAATGATTTATCTCAATATCATCTTTATAAAATAAAACACTTTAGTGTTCTAGAATATAAAGGTATACTCGCAACGAGTTATACTCGATATAGAGATAATGTTTATAGTCAAACTAGTTACATTATAACAGTTTCCTAATTTAAGTACACACCCAAATGGTAGTTCCTAAACTTAGGTATCTACGGTTGAAAACAGCAACTGTAGTCCCGTTTCGATTCGCAGATTAATCTCATTTGAAGTCAGTATCCTGCTCACAGCAGATTCTGCACATCAATGCATATTTATGTATCACACTAAGTATTTAAAATCAAATTTTAATACTAGTAGTGAACATATTTATGACAAACATATTTGAAGTCAGAGCCTTGCTCGTCTTCAATTCCTTCATGTCTGCTTTGTCCATACGGCAGTCATGCTTCAATGACCCCGTTTGCCATAATTTAGGCAGACATCTTGGGATATGTCCTTTATCTTCCTAGAAGATTATAATGATTTTGCCTTTTCCCTTTTCACATTCCAGAAGTCTTTGGCCAAGCCTTGGCCTTCTAGAATATTGAAGTAAGATGCGCCTTGCGCTACTTGCCTTATTGCAAACTTTGGCTTTGTCTCCTTGAGAATGGCCATTAACTCTCCAAGAGTTATTAATTGTAATTTAATACTTCCAAGATCTAAGAATAGATCTATGAAGATCCTTCAATTTCTTCATCATACTTTAAGGATCTAATCCTTAGTTCTGATTAGGAAATTAAGGAGTCTTTATGGCAAGCATAATGGATTAAACATTAAAGTTATCATCACATGAATCTTCCAAAGATCATGCTCTACTATTTGCTTAACTCCGGGATTAGGCCTAAGATGTTATTTTATCAAATAAAGTAACTTCTTAGTTTCAGGACTATCCTGAAATTTATTCCCAATTTGAAAATTAAAGTCGCCTAAACACATTTTCCCTAGGATAATGTTTTAAACACTAATCTTTCAATTTAATCTTGATTCTAATAGTCCAACTATTTAATCAACGATTTCAGGTACAATCTAATGTAATGATTATATAGTCTAACTATATAACTTATTACAATTTTATTGGTTAAAACAAATATATATTGATTACTATAATCCAATTATATAATCATTATAAATGATTGGTAAAATCCAAATATATTGATTACTATAATCCAATTATATAATCAACTATAATTGAAGGGTAAAATTCAAATATATATTGATTACTATAATCCAATTATATAATCAACTATAAATGAAGTAGTTTGAATACAGTCTAACTGTTAAATTAAAACAACAATAAATATTAGTCCAACTAATATATAATTTATTTGACGAATGATATTTAATTGAGCGCGTATGGCAAGTAACTAAACGAATATTGCAAATCTAATACTTGCCTCCCACTATTTTTTCGGCGAGCCTCTAACCCTCTGTGGAGTACTCGGGAAACCTAGTTTCCTAGTGGGCTAGGATCCCGTTAAATAACACACAACCTTGACTTTGGCCAACAAGCTGTATGATATTTAACTAGGTAGATCTCTAAGATCAATTGGATCCCATCCAATTCCTAGATCCAGTAGGTGGACATCCAAGTCCGAAACATATATCTTATATATGCCAACATATCGAATATATTACCTAACCTTTTTCCTCTAAATCAACTAAGCATTGGCTTTGGCACAACAAACTTAATGATCCCAGTTAATCGGAACCCATTGACATGGAAAGCTTCGTAATCAATGTCGATGGACAAGAAGTGATCTTGACTTTGGCCAACAAATCACGACTTGGACAAGACACTGATATGGAACAAAACTCTCATGATTCAAACACATCCGCAATTGACAAAGGTCTTGACTTTGGCCAACAAACTAATGCCAACTTTGGATCTTGAGTCAACGGAAGGAAAAACGCTTAATATGTTTTGAGGGTTTTTCGCGTGCAAATTGGCAACCAATTTATTATCTTTGTTAAGGTCTCATCATCATACACCCTTAAACATGCATTCTAAACACATAATAAAGCGCGTATAAATTAATTAATAATGATATGCGAATGGATATGTCACAAATTGTTCCTAGAACAAATCACTCCATTTCCTCTCCCCAGCTAGAACTATTCTAACTTCTACCCAATTACAAAATACAATAAAGAAACCTCATTTACATTGAGGGGAATAGGTGATAAGATAAATACAATGAGAAATGAGATAAAAGGCTGGACATGCAAGTCCAATTTAAATAAATTCTAAATTTATTACAATTTCCAAAATTACCCTCGCCCTTCTAATATCCATCCGATATACATTATTCATACAACACATTCATGTAATCATACAAATCATGTTATTCAATCAGTCTAATCCAATTAATTAATCTTTGAATTAATGACCATCCAATGTTCAAACAACGATTTGATTTGCGCGAGTCAAACTCGTTTAAGAATAAATACTCAAAGTAAGTATTCTTGAATTATATTGAACTACAACTTTAAATCCAATTTATTTGTATTTAATACTAATTCTAATTTAATTCCAAATTAAATATATACACTTACTTATAAGCCTTAAAGACTTGGATTCCAAATCCAATCTTAATGGGTCTCAAAGGCCCAATAACATCCAATGTCATTTAAATTAAAGTTCAATGGGCTTTTAATTGATTCTTAAGGCATGGGCTTTGGCCATAATGGATCAAACCCAAAATGCCAAGGCCCAATAGGAATCACCCTATTGCCAACAAATCAATTTAGGCCCATTAGGCCCAATCAAATTATTTAAAGGGCCAAGTGATGTATTTGGACTTTATGGAATTGGTTTTGGGCCCAATTGGATCCAATCCAAAAGTCCAAAACCAAACTTAGTCAAACCAAGCCCATTAAGCCCAAATACACATTTTTAGCCCAATTCTTAATTAAAGGCTTATTAACATAATTATAATATTCCAAATATCACAATTACTTTAATTAAAGTGTATTAACCATGATTAATTAATTAAACTCAATATTTCCAAAATATCAATTAACTTAATTAATCATGCTTAATCCAATAATTCATGCTCAACACAAATTGAAGCCAAAAATCATTATTTCATGCTCAACACAAATTGAATCCAAAATTCATCATTTCATGCTCAACATGCTCTTTGATTTTAACATAAACTTTATTGACTTTGATTCTAATCCAATCAAACCAACAATCAACATTTAAACATGCATTTAAACACATCATTTTGATGTTACAAAAATCAAAAAACTGCAGTGCAAGACAGTGCACCATTCGGCCATGTGAAGAAATTTTTAATTTTTGATTCTTTTGATTTGTTTCAAATATAATCATGCATAACTCTAATTTATCATATTCTAAGCATGCTCAAAGCATCAATTTGAAAGAATCATGCTCAAAACATAAAAGCCCCAAATTTTAGTCTCATGAACCCTAAAATTTTCATGCTTAAAATTGGCTCTGATACCATTGTTAGTGTTCCTAGAACATGCCAATGATCTAATAAACATGAAAACATGTTCATAAATTCAATATAAGTTACGGAATTACTTACATTAAATGGATTTGAGCTTTAAAATTTTGAGAGGAGATCTCCAAGATCCAAGCTTTAAGTGATGATTCTACTCTTGAAGTAGTTTCCCTATCACCTTAGTTGATTTCTCCAAGTGCTAGCTTTGTTGATTTTGCAACAAAATCAAAGAGAAGAAGGCTAGAAGCTCACGCCCATGGAGAGAGGATTTTAGGGTTTCTTTTGTTCCATGTGTGTTAGAAGTGTGATGCATACACAAGTGAAGAGAGAGAGAAGAGTTTTAGGTAAAACCAATTTACCCTTTTACCTAAACAAGGTAGTTGGGTAAATGGTTTCACCAAAACCATTCCAAGGTAGTTGCATGGTGGGTGGCTTGGCATAAATGCCAACTACCCTCCCAACTACCACATGTGAAGTGGGCCCCACATTTGAATTCAAAATTAAAGTGTCTCTACGAACATATGTTCCGTTTTATCCGATTAAACGAACTTTAGTCACTAAATAATTAAATCTAATTTAATTAAATAACGATGCCTCACAAATATATTACGAATGTCGTTTATGAATTAATTCTAAATTAATTCGTTCGTTCGTTCATATTAAAGTCCGACTTTAATTCCGTAATGAAATCCAATTCATATTAATATATCCAATATATTAATTTTAGCCCATACGAATAAATTAAATAGAAAAATCAAATTTAACTATTAAATTTATTTTACCGATTAATTCCAAATTAATCCGTTCTCTCTCTTCTGAACACATTTAATCCCAGATTAAATAATACCTCAATTAATCCAAAATTAATTTTCTCTATCTTAATTAATCCCAGATTAATTACCTCTCTTAATTAATCCTGGATTAATTCTAATTAAATCAACTGTCATCGGTGAATCTTTGGGAAGCGACCCAAGAGATCCCTGGATATGTTGGCAGTAAATACGGTCATCGGATTATCCGAATATGTGCGTACCTCGTACCACGTGCTTACCGATTTACAAGACATGGTTGGCTTCTAGCAAAGCACCGTGCCTACCCAATTCTCCAGAAATATTCTTACTGGAATATATAATCTATGTCAGGCGCGTAATTACGTAGTATTGCATATAGCGATCCAGTATCTCGGATGTCACGTGCTAGGCTTGGGGCTGGAATCGTGTCTGCCCCGTACGAAGCACATGTCGGATGTCTGGTAACTAGTCTCTATTATCGGATATACATGACCTAGTCATAATATCCCGATGACTACAGTACTTAAGAGCACTAGTACCGTATCCTACGTGACATCATCTCCACTATGACTAGAGTGATACTTCCGTCTTGAGATCACACCCAATACACTACGATTCTCAATATACCCAGCAGAGGCGTACACAGAACCGGTTAAAACCCTGGATGACCAAAACTAAAGCATACCGATTGTCGCAAGTATTAGCGATGCAAGTCTCAGGTTAAGACCAAATACACTTACCCTGATTTCGGACTTCCATAGACACATAGTCATACTACCAATGGAATTCCGAGGGGTCTATCCAGAGCGAAGCTGTTTTCCGTACCATCGGTAAAATAAAACCTCCTATTACACTTGCATGTGTATCCTATACCCAAATATATGAGAACTATGCCGTTATGATCTCACATAACGCGCACAAGTGTAATATTAGTCTATTCCGCATTATCGATGTCCAATCTCGATAATACTTCGACTAGGGATATTTAATGATTAATCCTTCGAGGACTGATACTGTCTCATATCATCTCAATCTAGGAACTAATCATAGGGACCTCCTATCATTTATACATCTAGGTGATCTAATCACAAATGATAAGAGAGCAATTTCCTTTGTCACATAGTTAATTTGTACGACAACACCATGATATGTACAAATAGTGACGCTATGGGTCATAACTGTCCAACAGGCAGAGGGTAGAATACATCTTATAAAGTCATTTAAGTAGTTACATTATGAAGAATAGTTATACGACCTAAACTATATACAAGATAGATGAAAGTGAAGGTTATTGACAATAGTATAAGGTACAATGGGGATGCCTTGAATGTAAAGGCTAACTAAAGTTCTTAAAGATAATTAGGAATTAGTGTTATCATTGAGAGAGGTGTTAGAAGCTCCAAATCAGAATGGAACTAAGATGAGTGGGATGGTAGGCTACGGTCCTGAGGAAAAGATACTGCCTTGTGCTTCATCCTATCTTTTGCCTAAGCTGTCCTTTCGGATTTTCAACTTAGCGGATTGCTCTATCTTGCATGAGTCGCCTTTTCATGTTTTCAACTCAGCGACCTAAATTTTTTTTTCCAGATCTGTCCTCATTCTCGAGGCTCTTTACTCGTCCTCATTCCCGAGGTTGTTCTCTATTCTTGGAGTTGCTCGTCCTCATTCCCGAGGTTCCTCTCCATTCTTGGAGTTCTTCTCCTAGATCTCCTGACCTTGGTCCAGCATTTAAGAAACAAAAGATGTGATTTACAATTACTTGACTCTAATCTTTCCCGATTAGCTGTGATTTATGCAATCTATGAACATCTTGAACATTTGTTTCAATAAAGGCATTTGCATTACTTTTTAGTACATATGTGGGAAATAATGAACTGTATTGCAAAAATACCTCTATCAATAACTGTTCCTCATGGATTTTACAATTGAGCATTTTTCTTGCCACTCATGCTCTATATTTTGCTTGGGCTGTCCTTTGCGGAATTTCAACCCAACGAGCTTTTTTCAATTTTTCTTCTTCTTTTTTTTAATGCAAATATTACTTCAGCCCGTCCACGTTGATGGGCTCGGTGAACTCGTTCCCTTCCAAATCTGACAATCTCACTGCCCCATTCCCCATCACCTTCTTGACTAGGTAGGGCCTTTCCCAATTGGGCCTGAACTTTCCCCTTGGGTCCATTATCAATGGCTTCGACTACTTGAGCACTAGATCATCTTCTCTGATCTTGGTGGGACGCACCTTCTTGTTGAACGCCATGGAAAAACTTTTCTGGTATAGCTGCATGTGGTGCAAGACCTTTATCATTTTCTCATCCAGTAATGCTAGCTGTTCGAACCTCTGCGAGGCCCATTCCTGCTCAGGCAATCATGCCTCTGCTAGTACCCGCATTGGCTGTATCTCTATTTCCACCGGTAACACTACCTCCATCCCGTAAACCAAAACATATGGTGTGGCTCCAGTTGTTGTTCTCACCGAAGTTCTATACCTCCACAGGGCATATGGCAGTTTGTCAGCCCAATATTTATAACTTTCCATCATCTTAGCTAGTATTTTCTTTATGGTTTTGTTGGCCGCCTCCACCGCCCCATTAGCCTGTGACCTATAAGGTTATGATTTATGATGCCCTATCCCGTACTTCTGCAACATTGCCTTTGTTTCTCCCTGAAATTGGACTCCATTGTCTTTTACTATTTGATGTGGCACTCTGTATTGACACACTATATTACGGGCTATGAACTTGGCCATCTTCTTCGTCGTAACATTATGGAATGACTCAGCTTTCACATATTTCAAAAAATAGTCTACCGCCACTACTACAAAACGGTGTCCATTTGATGCATGTGGCCTGATTTCTCCGATCATGTCAATACCCCACGCTGAGAAAGGCCATGGTTCTGACAGTCCATGCAATTCCATAGGCGGCAGATTGTTCAAGTTGTCGTGTGCCTGGCAATCGTGATAGTGCTTCACCAGCTTTACACAGTCAGCTTCCATGGTCGACCAGTAAAATCCATGTCTCACTATCTTGTGAGACAAATTCAATCAATTCATGTGCGGTCCATATACTCTAGCGTGCACCTCTTCTTCTAAGCCTATTCTTTTCTTAAACACTTCAGCTGGACGCCGTTGGTTTGTCTCTTGTACAGCTCTCCCCTCAAACTCACATACTGGGAAGCGAATTTCTGAATGGCTATTCTGTCTTTCTTGCCGACTTCTGGGAATTATCCACATTCTAGATACTGCAGAATGTCGTAGTACCAAGGTTTTCCATCATCAACTTTTACTTCCAAGATTCTCTCTATCTCATAACTGGGTCTGCTAGCTGTTGTCAGCACATGGGGTCTCATTACCAGGTTTTCCCAAGCTAAGGCTAGGGTGGCTAATGTGTCTGCCATTTGGTTCTCTTCTCGTGGCAAGTGCTGGAATTTACACTCGGGGATAACCTGTGCCAACTTCCTGAGATGGAGTAGTAAGTGTCTCAATAGGTTTTTCTTCAATTCCCATTCCCCTTGTATCTGTCGAACTACCAACATTGACTCTTCATAAACTTCTATGTCCCTAGCTCCTAGGGCTATTAGTGCTTTCAGTCCAAAGACACATGCTTCATATTCAACCATGTTGTTGGTTACTCCAAACGTCAACCTTTTGGCCATAGGTAGGGTTTCTCCTTCGGGGGTTACTATCACAATTCTATTCCAACTCCTTTGTAATTCACCGCTCCGTCGAAATATATTTTCCACCCCTGGACCATTATGGCTTGAACCTCCTCATCTGGGAATTCAAACTTATACTGATCTCCTTCTATGGGTTGTAATGCCAAGAATTCCGCTACGGCTTGCCCTTTGATTACCTTAGAGGTGAGGTATTCTATATCAAATTTCGTTAGCAACACCAATATCTACCCAACTTCCCTACCAATGAGGGTACTGATTGTAAATACTTTAGGGGATTCTCCTTTGCTACCACTTGTATCTTATAAGATTGGAAGTAATGACGCAACATTTGAGAAGCCCATATCACCGCCAAACAGATCTTTTCCACCTCATGATATCGGGTTTCATACGGAAGCATATTCTTACTGAGGTAGTAGACTGTATGTTCCACCCATGTCTCATCTGCCTGTACCATCATCGCCCCCAACGCTTTGGGTTCCATGGCCAAATACAACACCAAGGGTTTGCCCAACCTTGGAGGTTTCAGGACGGGCGGTTTAACCAAGTATTCTTTGATTTTGTCAAAATATTCTTGACATTGCCTATTCCACTCCTCTAGCTGGTCTTTCCTCAATAATTTGAAGATGGGCTCACATACTAATGTTAACTTGGCAATGAATCGACTGATATACTAGATTTTCTCGAGAAAAACTCTAACTTCATTTTCTGTCATTGGTGCGGGCATCTCGGTAATTGCCTTGATCTTTTCAGGGTCCACTTCTATCCCTCCCATTCCTACCGTATACCTTAACAACTTTCCGAAAGTTAGCCCAAACACACACTTCTTGGGGTTGAGTCGAAGGTTGTACTTATCGACTCTTTGAAGGAATTTCTCCAGTGCTTCTATATGTCCAGCATTCATCTATGATTTAACCATCATGTCATCCACGTATACCTCAATCTCCTTATGCATCAAGTCATGGAATAATGTAGTGGCATGCGTTGATAAGTGGCTCCCGCATTCTTAAGTGCAAACGAAATCACTTTGTAACAATATGTACCCCACTCAGTGACGAAGGCAGTCTTATGCTTGTCTTATTCGGCCATGAGGACCTAATTATATCCTGAGATTCCATCCGCGAACGAGTACATAGCAGATAAAGCCGCGCTATCAACCAACACGTCTATATGAGGTAGTGGAAAATCATCATTTGGGCAAGCTTTGTTGAGGTCCCTATAATCCACACACATTCTGGCCTTTCCATCATTCTTCAGTACCGGCACAATGTTGGCTAACCACTCGGGGTATTTCACCACCTCTAAGAACCCCACATCTATCTGCTTCTTGACTTATTCCCTAACCTTTTCGGCCCATTCTGGCCTCATTCTTCGGAGCTTCTGCTTTACTGGTCTCATGTTTGGATTTATTGGTATCATGTGCTGGGAAATACCAATGTCCACTCCTGGCATGTCTTCATAGAACCAGGCGAATACCTTTGCATATTTTATTAATATTCTCTCTAATTCTTTCTGCTCATCAGAGGTAACCTCACTTGCAATTGAAATTTCCTTGGGGTTTTCACATGTACCAAGATTAAATACATTTGTCTTTATTGAGTCAATGTCAAATATGCTCATGTCATGCATGTTATGATGCAGACTAACAGAAAAAGACTTGAACAAGTAAGCAAAATCAATGTATTTATTATTAATAAATGCAGAATTATAATCAAATAAGCTAGGAAAATAAACATCTTTGTCATTTGTACCATTGTCTTCTTCCGTCTTCTTACTTTCTTGGAGCGTCAGATTCTCCAACTGCAGTAGTTCCTTTTCCCATTTATCTTCCTCTTTTACAACTTCCTCTGCCTGTGGTTCTTTGCCCACCATATCCTTGAAGATCTCGAATCCTGGTACTATGATCCCATTGACTTCTACGGGTTTAGGCTCTCTTTGATGCCCTATGGCTTTCACAAAGCATTCCATCAGTTTCATCCATTTTACCTCCTCTTCGTCACTGCTCGAGAAGTTTTCCCAGAAATTTCTCCCATGCTCCGTTTCATCTTCACTGCTGCTGTCCCATATCCCCATGCAAGAAGCTTGGTGGTTGAGAGTTTGGAGGACAAATCTTTTGAGCAGGCCGGAGTTGATCATGTAGGTGGGTAGTAGAATGGAGTGGTAGTTGGGTAGATGGTTTTTGTGTGTGTTGGGTTGTTCTTTTTCTGGGTCAGATATCTTATAGGTGTCAATGAGGTCTTGGATCTCATGCCTAAGGCGGGCGCAATTGTCATTTTCGTGGCCTTTTTACTGATGGTAGTGACAATATAGGTTTTGGTCGAGGTGGCGTGGCATAGGGTTTGGAAGTGATTTAGGTTCTAAGGGTTTTAGGAGTCATTGCCTCTTCAGCTTTTCAAACACATTGGACAAAGGTTTAGAAAAATTAGAGAATCACCTATTTCTGATGGCGGCGACCTCAGCAGGAGCGAGCTTGGTACCTGAGGGCCCCCCCAATGGTCTTTCTATTCTGGCCGTAAAACTTTCTGTTCTCGGCTTTCTCTTCCTCGATTTCCATGACAGTTTCTCTTAACTGTCAAAAGTCGCTAATCATGGAGGTCATCCTTCTCAATTTGTTATAAATGGAGGGCTTGGTGCCCTTAATGATCATCTTAATCCGGTCCCTCTCCGAGGGCCGTGTCTGCATCTTCAAGAGCTGACTTCTCCAACGATCCACATAATCTTTGAAGGTCTCTTCTGGCTTCTGTTTGGTGTTTTCTAGGTCACGGAGCGACATGTCTATCTCCATTTCCGTGACATATTGGTTCAGAAATGCCTCCGCTAATGCCCTTCAGTCATCCCTTACCTTTCTCCAGGCCATAGTACCATACTACAAGCGCCCCTTCCAGTGACATCTCAAAAATCTTTTGCACCTGATGCTTCGACAAACCCACTGAACTCATCACTGAAACATATTGTCGGAGATGGACCATATGATATCCGTTTCCATTGAACTTGGCCATGTCAAACATCTTAAACTGGGGAGGCAGTTGTTCTTCAAAAGTCATCACATCATAGTCTAGTAGATCTTCATATTTTCCCTTCATTTTGTGGGTAACTGACTCTACTTGTTCTTTGAGTTTTTTAACTCTTCCTGAGGCCCGGCTATCCTTCCCGCCTTCGATTCATCAAATATAAGGATTTCTTCACTCACCATATTCGGGGGCTCCTCACGCCTTCCATTCTCGTTGTTTTCTGTACCTACTGTGCAGGGTCTTGTCAGATTGGCCACAACATTGGTGAAAGATTGTAGTTGCTCAGTAATTTTGGCGATGTTGGTATCCAATTGATCCATGCGAGAACTTTCACAGCCTGACGCATCCATGCTTGCTAACCTCTTCTTGACAAGTCATCATTCTTCTCTAACCCAAGAAATATCTATGATGGCTGTTAAGACAAGGGGTTACCATGATGCGTGTATGTATGAGATGCATGTTGTTATCAAAACAGCATATACCCTTCCGACCTTATTCCTCCCACACCCGTGGTAAGTCCATTTCTGCCCTAGGTATGGCTCATTTTATGCACCAATGTGGGGTACATAAAATCGTTCTCTTCTATGCTACAAGGTTGAACTTTGACTACCTTAGTCCATTTTCATCAATAGAAGACAAAGACCGCTAATTTACAAGATTGACTAAGCTTATTATAGGGATCGTGCCATTGTCTAGAAACGACGAATTGGGCCCTCGGTAATCATGGTTGTGGCGAGGATGGACTTGGAGATATCCAAAAGTATACAAATATGCCATAACAAAGCGTACCCTTCCTGGATGAAAACCAGTGCGGATATCAGACTCATGCATCTGGCATATTCGGATCATGTTTGGACCTTCTAAGCCCATCAAAGTTTTCATACAAGTTGGCCCGATTGCCTCCTCAGCTGCAGCAATAACCCGTATTTGTTGCTTATTCGGTAACAGTATCTTGCTTGGAAGATTTCCAGCTCACTATTCCGTTATTCAAAATGTATAGTACCGTTTGCGACTTATAATCATTTTATCGGTTAGGAAACTTACAGTAGTGATCCCAGTCACTTCAAGTTCTCCATCTCCATAGTTTAAGACAACATCCTTAGATCTCTAAGATACTAATGGATGTTCTTAACATTAATCCAGTGACTATCACTAGGATTGGCCTGTTTGTGAATCCATATGCTTAAAGCGTATGAGACACCAGGTCACGTACATTTTTCAATGTACGAGTTCTCGGAGAGTGTTCATGAAAGCCAAGCTTTCACCGATTGTTTTATGGGAATATCATTTCCAAGAAATGATGTATGTTATCATTATTTATAGGAAATTATTGTCAGTGCGCTCCCACTAACCCTCTTATATACACAAGAATCATTTCGTTTTGAATTAAATCATAAACCATTATGATTACATCAAAACGATAATTCCAAGAACCTAATGCTGGCCTCAATCCAAACATGGATCGAATAACCTGCAAACCTTGTTTGCTAGTTTTGGGTACGACAAGACTGTCAGGATGTTGTAAACATCCTCCGAAAGGTTTCCGTTTAAGGAAGGCCATTTTCCCGTTAAGCTGACATATTTCATAAATGAAACATGCAGCGTCAGCAACCATTATCCAAATGGATTTATCATGGCAACCGGTAAAAGGTTTCGTTGTAATCAACACAATGTTGATAATGATACCTTTCCGCTACAAGCCTAGTTATTACGTTGGTATGTTGCCATCCATGTATGTCTTCCTTGAAGACTTATATAGTACCAATAGGCACAATGCCTTACGGTACAACAACTAGTATCCAAACTAAGTTGATATACATGGAATCCATTTCGGATTCATGGAACTTTTCCATAATAGGGAGTCAATACCTTGTATCACTTCCTCATACGTAGTCAGTTGGTATACCTCAATGAGATTGACATCTTTATGAGGTGAGATCAGAAACCCATACCCCAAGTTGTTTTCTGACTCTCTCCGACCTACGCGGTTCTTGTGTATTCGAAGATTACTGGTACAGTTTCATCCTTGATGAAATGTTTGTGTTCCATGAAGGACTTGGTGCCTGGAATAGTATTACTCCGATTTTCATCGAGTTTTACTATCCTCCCACTTACCACTGCATATAGGTATTCCTATTAGGAAAAACCGCATGGTAAACAACAATTAAATTGTTCTCTGGTGAGTTGTATAAGTACTATACTTTGGTATCCCTATGATAACCTATAATTGACACTTATCCAATTTGGGTTTTAGTTTGGTATCATCCAAACATATGCCTAGCATACCCAAATATTCAGGAATGAGAAAACCCGGTTTCTTTCCTATTCATATCTAATATGATATCTGTCAATAGATTTTTATGGAACCTTATTCAAAATAAGTTCTGCACTGTTAAATGCGTATCCGTTGAAGGAAATGGTAGCTCAGAGCGACTCATGATTAACCTTATCATGTCTAACAAAATTCGGTTACTCTGTTCGGACACACCGTCAAATTGACGTGTTCCGGGAGGAGTCATATTTGAAAGAATACTATACTCTTTCAAGTATATTAGAAACTTATTGCTTAAGTATTTTCCATTACGGTCTTACCGTGACAGTTTAATACTTTAGCCGGTCTGTTTGTCTACTTCGTGTCGAAACTTTAAAAGTTTCCGATTTGTGTTTCAAAAGAAACACATAACCATAACGCGATGCCACATCCGTAAAGGTCACGAAATATTCATATCCACCTCTAGCCTAGCTAGATATGGGCCCACTTGCTTCACTATGAACTAGGGCTAACAGATCAGTGACATTTTCATTTTTACCAAGTAAATAGTGTTTTAGGCACATTGCCCAATAAACTAGATTCGTTGACTTTATTTGAATGGAATCAAATCAGTCATAGTACCCACTCTTCAAAAGTGTGGATATACGAGTCTTGTTTAATTGTGTCCTAGACAACAATGCCACAATATGTTTAATCTGATCAAATCAGTTTAAGCTATTTGTTTGTCATGTTATATGTTTGAGATTTATTTATATTCAAAATATAAATACTGTTAATTCACATCTAATGTGTTTATCTCAATATCATCTTTATATAATAAAATACTTTAGTGTTATAGAATATAAAGGTACACCCGCAGCGGGTTATACACTGATATAGAGATAATGTTTCTAGTCAAACTAGTTACATTATAACAGTTTCCAGATTTAGGTACACACCCGAAGGTAGTTCCTAAATTTAGGTATCTACGGTTAAAACAGCGACTTTCGTCCGGTTTCCAATTCACAGATTAATCTCAACTGAAGTCAGTATCCTGCTCATAACAGATTCTGAACATCAGTATATATTTATGTATCACACTAAGTATTTAAAATCCAATTTCAATACTAGTAGTGAACATATTTTATGACAAACATATTTGAAGTCAGAGCCTTGCCCGTTCTTCAATTCCTTCATGTCTGCTTCTGTTCAAACGACAGTCACGCTTCCGCGATCCCGTTTGCCACAATTTAGGCAGACATTTTGGGATATGTCATTTTATCTTCCGAGAAGATTATAATGATTTTGCCTTTGCCCTTTTCAATATTCCAGAATCCTTTGGCCAAGCCTCGGGTTTCTAGAATATCGAAGTAAGGTGCGCCTTGCGCTACTTGCCTTGTTGCAAACTTTGGCTTTGTCTCCTTGAGAATAGCCATTAACCCTCCAAGAGTTAAGTATTGCAATTTAGTACTTCTTAGATATATGAAGATCCTTCAATTTCATTATCATACTTTAAGAATCTAATCCTTAGTTCTGATTAAGAAATTAAGGAGTCTAATTAACAAGTTTAATGGATTAAACACTAAAGTTATCATCACATGAATCTTCCAAAGATCATGCTCTACTATTTGCTTAACTCCGGGCTTAGGCTTAATATGTTAATTTATCAAATAAAGTAACTTATTATTTTCCAGGACCATCCTGAAATATTATTCCCAATTTGAAAATTAAACCATTTAAATACATTTTCCCTAGGATTATGTTTAAATGTCAATCTTTCAATTTTATCTTGATTCTAATAGTCCAACTATTTAATCAATGATTTCGGTACTATTTATTATATTGATTACTATAGTCCAACTATTTATCAATTATAATTGAATTGTTTGAATACAGTCCAACTGTTAATTAAAACAACGTTTAAATATTAGTCCAACTAACATTTAATTTATATGATGAAATGATATTTGATTTGAGCTCGTATGACAAGTAATTAAACGAATATTGCAAATTCAATTCTTGTCTCCCACTATTTTTCGGCGAGCCTCTAATCCTCTGTCGAGTACTCGGGAAACCGTGTTTCCTAGTGCGCTAGGATCCTGTTAAATATCACACAATCTTGACTTTGGCGAACAAATTGTATGATAATTAACTAGGTAGATCTCTAAGATCAATTGGATCCCATCCAATTCCTAGATCCAGTAGGGGGACATCCAAGTCCGAAACATATATACAATATATATGCCAATATATCCAATATATTGCCTAACCTTTTTCCTCTGAATAAACTAAGCCTTGGCTTTGGCACAATAAACTTAGTGATCCCAGTTAAGCGTGACCCATTGACCATGGAAAGCTTTGTAATCAATGTCGATGGACAAGAAGTGATCTTGACTTTGGCCAACAAATCACAACTTGGACAAGACACCGATATGGAACAAAGCCTTCATGATTCAAACACAACCTTAACAAGCATGAAACTAGTGTGAATACAATCGAGGAAGTTGCGGAATACTTACATCGACCGGTTGAGCGATGCGTTGGACAACAAAAATCGATTTTCTGCCCCCTTTCATGCTCGGCAGTGAGCTGCTGTTTTGGCTCTCCATTTGCGGCTTTGGTCCTCCAAAGCTCCAAGCTTTGTGATGAAATCCCGAGCTCACGGGTGGGTTTCTCTATCACCTTCGCATGTCTCTTTGATGTTTTTGCCACAAAAACATCACACTTTGCTTCCCTTCATTCTCTGTTTTTGCCCAGAAAAAACAGAAGAAGAAATGCCCACCATAGGTGTGAGAGGAGAGAAGAGAAAGAAAGAGAGAGAGTTGTGTTTGGTTGGATAAAATTGTGTATCTAATACACTTTTCAATTTCTAAAATTGATTTACTATTTTCTTTTTCCAAAAATCAAATGGCATTAAAGTTTTTCCAACCACCTCCATCAAGTCACATCACTCAATCAATCAAGTGACAAGTTGTCACATCACTCAAAGTGACTAATGATTTGACGCTTGATGCGACTAGCGATTTGACTCTTGATTTGACTTGTGTGCCGCACTCGCATTCGAAATGCGAATGCGCTCGCAAATAATCCCAGGCTCCGGTTCGCTAATTCCAAACTAATGAATTTTTTGTTGCGACGTAATTAAATGATTATGCCTAGCGAAATCACTATTCACGTCGCTAACGAATTAATTCTAAATTAACTCGTTTGCCCGAATTAAAATCTAATTTCAATTCCGCGTCGAAATCTAATTTCGTATAATATATCGAATATATTATTTTATCGATTAATTCCAAATTAATCGTTATCTCTCTTTAAATGATATTTTATCCCAGATAAAATATCTCCGCAATTAATCCCAGATTAATTTTCTCTCTCATCAAATTAATCCCAGATTAATTAAAGTGCGAGTCATACGTCATCGGCGAATCTTCGGGAAGCGACCCATGAGATCCCCGGATATGTTGGCAGTAAATCCGGTTGTCGGACTATCCGAACACGTAAGTACCTAGTACTACGTTTGTACCGATTTACAAGACAAGGTTGGCTTCTAGCAAAGCGCCATGCCTACCCAATTCTCCAGAAAAATGCTTACAGGAATAAGCGATCTATATAAGGCGTGATATACGTAGTATTGCGTATTTCGATCGAGTATCAGATGTCACGTGCTAGGCCTGGGGCTGGAATTGTGTCTGCCCCGTACGAAGCACATGTCGGATCTCTGGTTACTATTCTCTATAATCGGATATACATGACCTAGTCATAATATCCCGATAGCTCCAGCATATAAGAGAACCAGTCTCGTATCCTACGTGACCATCATCTCCACTATGACTGGAGTGATACTTCCATCTTGACATCACACCCAACACATTACGATTCTCAATATACCTAGCAGAGGCGTACACAGAACCTGTTAAAGCCCTGGACGACCAAAACCAAAGTATATTGATTGTCGCAAGTATTAGCGGTGCAAGTCTCAAGTTAAGACCAAATACACCTACCCTGATTTCAGACTTCCATAGACACATAATCATACTACCAATGGAATCCCGAGGGGGTCTATCCAGAGTGAAGTTGTTTCCTGTACCATCGGTAAAACACAACCTCCTATTACACTTGCATGAGTATCATATACCCAAATATATGAGAACTATGTTGTTATGCCCTCATAACGCGCACAAGTGTAATACTAGTCTTTTACGTATTTATCGATGTCCAATCTTGATAATACTCTGACTAGGGATATTTAATGATTAATCCTTCGTGGACTGATACTGTCTCATATCATTCTCAATCCAGGAACTAATCATATGGACCTCCTATCATTTATATATCTTGGTGATCTAATCACAAATGATAAGAGACCAATCTCCTTTGTCACATAGTTAATTTGTACAACAACACCATGATATGTACAAATAGTGACGCTATGGGTCATAATTGTCCAAGAACCAAGTAATTTGATTATCTCGTCGGATCGAAGATTCCAACATCGTGAATCCTGTTTACGTCCATAAATATACTTATTTAGCTTGCATACCATGCCCGAGTTCTCACTGGATGCAAAACCCTTCAGCTGTTGCATATAGATTTCTTCATTAAGAAATCCATTTAGAAAAGCCATTTTGACATCCATTTTCCAAATCCCGTAATCATGGTAAGCGGCAATAGACAACAAAATCCTTATAAACTTTAGCATCGCAACTGGCGAAAAAGTTTCATCATAGTCGACACCAGGTCGCTGCAAAGAGTTAAATCATACATACTTAGTTCTATTTATTTTGAGCTTAAAAAGCAATACTTTGAGATGCACGATGCATATAGCATGATGAGATAACTTCGTGAATCGTTCATGAATCAGGAACATGTCGTGGTTCATAGAGTTGTAATGGAACTGTTCCATTCTAAATTTTATGAGGGGCAGGCTGTGAGCCCGCATATGCTTCATTTGATCAAGTTGATCGAGCAATTGAGGCACAGTGACTTCCCTCTCAATGAAACTCTGGGACGTAGTGTCATACTCGGTTCACTCTCGGCATCGTATTGTCAGTTTGTCATGTACTTCAACATGAATGAGATTCACTACTTTTACCGTGAGTTGTATAGGATGCTTCTCACAGCAGAGAAAGATTTAAGGAATGAGTTCCAACTGGACTTCCGAAACCTACTTCACTTTCAGCTTCTTCCCAATCCAAGTCGAATGGGAAGAAGACCAAAGGAAAGAAGAAGAAAGGTTTCCATGTTCCTCCGCAGCCTAAGGTAGCGAAGCTCAAGAGAGCTTCTGAAGATAAGTGCCACCACTGCCAGAAAGTCGAGCACTGGAAAAGAAACTGTCCGAACTATCTAGTACAAATAAGAAAGGAGAGAGCATCGACATCAGGTACTTTTATTTTACCTATTATTGATATCTCATTGGCTTGTGAAGCTACGACATCTAATTGGATTTTAGATTCTGCTTGTCCTATTCATGTTTGCAATATGTTACAGGTGCTAACGGAAAGTAGACGACTGAAATCTGGGGAGAAGTATTTGCGATTCGGGAGCGGCGACTCTTTGGATGCGGTTGCAGTGGGCAATGCAAGATTCTCTTACCCAGTGGGAGACTTTTGTTAAATGAATGCTTTTTTATGCCAGGATGTGTGGCGAATATTATGTCTCTTTTTGTATTAGATACTGAAGGATATAATGTAAATATTAAGAATCGTTCTTTGTATTTATATGATAGAAATAATATTAAGATCTTTTGTTGTCCAAACGAGCATGGTCATTACATATTGCGTACCTCACAAGATATCTTTAATACAAGAATTAATAAACGTAAACAATCTGATATAAATAATATTGAATTGTGGCACATGAGGTTGGGTCATATAGGCATGAAATGCCTAACCCAATTGGTTAAGAATGGTTTGAGACATGATCTCATCATTGAACCTTATCCAACTAGTGAATCTTGTATTCGAGGTAAAATGACAAAAGCCCTATTTTCGGGTGTTGGACACCGAGCCACTGACCTATTGGAACTCATACATTCTGATGTATGTGGTCTAATGAGTCAAAATGCTCACAGTGGTTTTTCATACTTTGTTACCTTTACAGATGATGTGTCACGGTACGGTTATGTTTATCTGATGAAACAAAAATCGGAAACCTTTGAAAAGTTCAAAGACTTCCAAAATGAAGTAGAAAAATAGACTGGTCAATATATTAAATGCCTTCAATCTGATCGAGACGGTGAATATATGAGTGGAGAGTTCACTGATTATTTAAAAGAGAATATGATTCTTGCTCAATATACTCCTCCCGGCACTCCGTAGCACAATGGAGTGTCAGAGAGGAGAAATCAGACTTTATTGGATATGGTCTGATCGATGTTGAGTTATACAAATTTTCCCTATTACTTATGGGGTTATTCTCTTTTAACTACCGCTCATCTCCTGAATAAGATTCCTTCCAAAGCTTTTCCTACGACTCCGTATGAGATATGGACCGTAGGAAACCGAATCTTAGTTATGTTAAGATTTGTTCTATGATACCGAGCATCGAAATGTGTTCGTAGTTTGCTTCGTAAAATTTCTAGAGATAGAATTTTTGTCTGAAGGTGGTGATCATAGACAATTTGAACTTGATAAAGTATAACCTGGAACCAATGAACCAATGAACCAACGGAAGAACCTGAAGTTCAAGAAGACGAAAAACCTTCAAACACACACTCCGTAGGTCAAAAAGGGTATTTAGACCTCCTGAATGCTTGTATTTGATATAAGAAAAGAGTCTCGATGTTCTCTTAGTTAAAAAGACCGACCCTTTTACCTATAGAGAATCGATGTTGGACATCGACTCCGTGAAGTGTCAAGACGCCATGAAATCCAAGATGGACTCAATGTATGAGAATCAAGTTTGGAACTTGGTTCCGCTTCCCGAAGGAATTGTTCCCATCGGTTATAAATAGATTTACAAGAGGAAGCGCGGGCCCGATGGAAATGTTGAAACCTTTAAGGCTTGACTGGTAGCAAAAGGTTACTCGTAGCGACCTGGTGTCAACTACGATGAAACTTTTTCGCCGGTTGCGATGCTAAAGTCTATAAGGATTTTATTGTCTATAGCCGCTTACCATGATTACGAGATTTGGTAAATGGATGTCAAAATGGCTTTTCTAAATGGATTTCTTGATGAAGAAATCTATATAGAACAGCCGGAGGGTTTTTCATCTAGCGAGAACTCGGGCATGGTATGCAAGCTGAAGAAGTCCATTTATGCACTTAAACAAGCTTCACGATGTTGGAATCTTAGATTCGACGAGATAATCAAATTGTCTGGTTTTCTCAAGAACTCGGAAGAATCCTGTGTGTATAAGAAGGCTAGTGGGAGTATGGTGGTATTATTAATTCTTATTGTTGACGACATCTTTATCATTGGGAATGATAACAGGAAGATGCAAGGCGTCAAAACTTACCTCTGTAAGAATTTCTCCATGAATGACCAGAGTGAAGCTTCTTATGTCTTAGGCATAAAACTCTATAGAGATAGAGAAATGAAGCTTATTGGGTTATCCCAATCAACGTACATAGATAAGATCTTAGAACGACATAATTTTGGTAACTATAAGACATCAAACATACCGTTCAGACATGGCTTACATCTTTCGAAGAAGATGTGTCCACAAACAGAATATGAGAAGATTAGAATGTCTAATCAGCCTTATGCTTCGTGTTTGGGAAGCATCATGTATGCCATGTTATGTATGAGGCCTGATATCAGCTTCGTAATTAGTGTGACTAGCAGATATCAGTCCAATCCAGGAAATGACCATTGGATGGCCATTAAACATATCCTCAAGCATCTTAAAGGTACTAAGGATAAGTTTATTATATATAGAGGAAACAAACTGCAAGTTAATGGGTATACAGATTCCAATTTCCAATCGGATCCTGATGATAGAAACTCTACATCAGGATTGGTGTTTACCCTTAAAGGAGTTGTAGTTTGTTGGAAGAGTTCCAAACAGTGGTCGACATCTGATTCCACCATAAAGGCGGAATATATTGCAGCTTCTGAAGCTGCAAAGGAAGCTGTACGGGTTAGGAACTTTATCACAGAATAGGGAGTAGTCCCAAGTATAACAAATCTGATTCCGTTATACTGTGATAATACTGGAGCCATTGCACAAGCAAAAGAACCAAAGGCGCATCAGAAGTCGAAGCATGTGGAACGAAAGTACCACATCATTCGAGAGATTGTGTCGGGAGATGACATTATTGTGTGCAAGGTACCGAGTGAAGATAATATAGCAGACTCGCTTACCAAGGCCATACCTCCGAAGTTATTTGATAAACATGTGGGAGATTTTGTTAGGGTTGGTGCTCAGAGCGCCAATTTTATTATGTATTTCCCTATAAATACTAATGTAATATTTTATTATGAATCAAAAAACAGTTTCTTTTATATAACATCCTCTTTTATATGGTAAAGACTTAACAGACCTTGGAATGATTAGTTATGATACTATTACAAAAGCGTCGTAACTGACATTGAGTTGTATCATGACGTTGTCATTCTTAGACAGTTCCTGGTCAAGGTTTACACTACTTGGTCAGTAAAGTAAACCCGTTGAGACTGGTACATGTCATATATTGGAATCTTGGATTCTGACGGTTTCTCAATGAACCATTAGTCTTAGAGACTCGTATAGATATGTAGGTGTTTATAGCGAATAAATATTGAACGATTCACCGAAGATTCTTAATGGATGGTACACCAACGTCAATAAGAATCTTCTCGAGTTGAGTGAGCATAGTGATTCTTTGACTTGAGATACCACTGTGGATATATGAGTTATCCTCCACACTTAGATGGTAGTCACGTCACTGATCTATTTAGATCATACCTCCCTATTCGTTGGGTGTGGACTGATACTCAAGATATCCCGTGTGTATCAAGAAATGATCTGTCAATTCTGTGTAAAGAGCATATGTATTCAATATGGAATTAGCAATTTGTTAAATCCATGGTACACTGTAGAAATTAGTTTTAAGTGTTATTAAGGGATTGTTAATAGAAACGTCGATGTGATTATATCTATAGAGATTTGACGTTTATATTTATATCTCTGGAATAATCCGGATACCTGTGACGGAAAGATTATACGTATGTTATGACCTCGACCTGTATGGTTCAGAGAGTTTATCTGTGGTCATCATAATTTACGGGTGGGTAGATTATGGACACAAAATTGGATTTCTTAACGGATATGCCTGAACTTAGAGAGTCTCACTAATGAAATATACTCGTAGAGCACTAGGACCACTTTTATGAATAATTCTGATTATTTATAACTCGTTTAACGGTTAAACGACAAATACGTGTGAAAGGACCTAATGGTCATTTTCAAATTTATGTGTATTTGTATTTAATATTTACATTAATTAATTGTCAAATTATGATATTTGACATATATCATTAATATATGTATTTGAGATATTTAATGTAAATATAATACATATATTTAAGATATTTGTATTTAATTATTTAATTATTTAATTGTTAAATAATTAAATTAATTGAAAAATAAATATCTTAAGCTATGATTATAGTTAGGAAATGACATGATTCTATAAGTCCATTTGTAAGTTTACTTTATACATGATAAAAGTTATCTTTTATTCAAGTAAATTTGTTCCAATTAAAATGAAACAAATTGAAAATGCTTATTATTATTCTTGTAATTCTCAGTAATATGCATGGAAAATATATAAGTCTTTTTTTTTTTTTCATTTTTCTTTGAAATACACAAGTTGTAAAATAAATTACAAAGTAAGGTTGAAAGAAAATAAGAAGAGCAATGGAAATTCATCTAGCAAATTATTGGATTTTGTAAGTAATTTCCAACTTTCTTCAACTAGGAAATTGTTTCCATGTATCTAAGCTTCAATTTGTGATGCTTAAAATTTTCTCTACTATTAAAGTATGTAATTTAAATGGTTTTGAACTTGTTTGAAAGATGAGAATGTATGTTCACAAAGTTTGCATGAAATTAGTTCATTAGCATTCTTTAAACCATTTGATGGTGATGTTGCCATTCTAGAGTTGCTTAGCCACTCATATATGACCTAGAATTATTCTAGAGTTTTTTCACGATGGTGATACTTGTTTGGCGTGGTAAGGATTAAATTAAAGTGTTGAATTTTATTAATTTGGTGTAATTGGGTCAATTGGACAATTTGTATGGTTCATAACCCTTACCAAATTTGGGGCTTTTCATACATGTGATGTAATTTGATGTATATTAAATTTAGGATTGATTGGATTCGATCTTGACATGTTTTGAACTAAAAATTACCTAATTTCAAATCCTGGAAAATCAAGGGTGCTCTCGGCAATTTCCAAAAATTTGGGAATTTTGTTGCAATTTGTATTTTCATGTATTAGACATGTATAATCATTTTAGGATTGATTTGGAATCAATTAAATATGTATTTGATAATTTAAGGACGAAAATGATCAAATTGTAAAGTTTAGGGGTAAATCGATAATTATAAAAAATTTAATTTCTTGGGTTAAAATTTCAGATTTTAAGTATTGGGTAATTAATTAAATAAGTTTATTTAATTGATCCAAGAAAAAATTTTGAAATCAGAAAATTCTGATTTTCCGCGTTCCGTCGCGCTAATCCTGTAATTACCTATAAAACCCCATCAATAATTACGTCGACGTTTCTATTAACAATCTCTTAATAATACTTAGAACTCATTTCTACAGTGTACCACGGGACCATGGATTTAACAGATTGCTAATTCCATATTGAATACCTATGCTCTGTACACAGAGCTGACGGATTCTATCTTGACACACATAGGATATCTTGAGGATCAGTTCACACCCAACGGACAGGAGGAGGTCTGACCTAAATAGGTCAGTGACGTGACTGTCATCAAAGTGTGATTTCGAAGATTGATTTTGTGTGAATATATAATGGTGGAACCACTCCCACGATAACTAACTTAATGTGTAGGCCACCATAATTTGAAACTTCTCAAGAGTCAAGATTTGGCAGATTTATCTTCTTTTATTTAGGTTTATTTCACACACAAAAAAAAAAATTGACTTCTTTATATTCGGTGGTATAATTTTGAGTGGGTCCTATTTTTTAAAAGTTAAAGATCATGAGTGATTTGATTTCTCCACCGTAAGTGCTTTGAAATTTATATTTATATGCTCAAAACGATGTTTGGTCAATAAGAAATTATCTCTCAAAGTATACATAGGGAAATATAAAATTAAAACGAAAGTCTCTTATCCCATATAGGAAATGAAATTAAGGCTTAATGAGTTTATTTATACTTTCTCAATTATAGTTGAGTAACAATGTTAGCATAAATGCACTCTCTACATGCAGGTGCCCATTGGTCAAATCAATTAAAATCAGGATTTATAACCGTTGAAATTTATTGAGTCATATTACGCTTTGCGGGTTTCTTTAATTTTTTTGACTCTTCAACTATTTGTAACAACATAATTAATTTTCGAATTAATTACAGAAGTTACAAATGAATTTGATTAATAATCAAATTAATCGTTATAATTAATAAGATAGTTACGATTTGTTTTATATTCTCCATATTTGGATGTTATAAATTGGTGCATTCCTCTTTTTAAGACACAGGGAACATGTATCACACAACATAACCGTCCTTTGATCTTCATTTATTTTAATATCGTTTCGTCGTGGTTGTGTTTGGTTTTCATGGAAAAAGTTCAGGCACATTGGAGGTTTTTTGGAAAAAACTTGGTTGTGTATCAAAGATATATTGTTCCAATTATATCCTGGAAAACGGAAGCCGAATCATCCTAAGTACCAACGATAGGAAGCGAATCTGTTTTAAATACATTGTATGCTACCCAGGTCTTGGGATTTGTATATTAAAATCTATTTTATTCATTGTTTCACTTTCTCTATTTACTCGTTCATTTTTGAGAAATTTTCTTCCACTGATATGAATATTGTAATATGACTAGTAATATTGTGTTATTTCCTATAATCTTATAACAGATGCGAGAAGAATTTTTCTACAATAATTTATTACTTAAGAAAAGCACAATGCTTAAAAGTTACCATTTGACAATATAAATTTAGAATTATTTCATGATCATAACCTCATGAAATAAGACCCACTGATGAGCTCAGCTCATCATCGAATCTAAGATTATAACTTCATACTCTACAAAAACAATCATTAGGTGGGCCGGTCGGATAAGGTGGAATTTTTTCTACACATTTAACACCGTATTTGGGGATGTAAATTCTCTTGACCTTGCAAAGTTCTATGCAGTCGGAGTTGTCATTACATGGACCAACAAAAATATAATTCTCTCCCGGAGGATAATCCGCAGCTTTAGACCTTGGCACTGAATATTACATAATATAATAAAAAATTCAAAAATTAACTTAACAGAAGAATATTAAAAAAATAATAAAAAATAAAAACTCAACATTCTATCTAAATTCGTATTTATATACCTGAAGTGAGGAGGATAGCAAGGGATAGAAACGCAACAAAGAAGCATATTTTGACAGAAAGTGCAGAACTAGCAACGTTGTTAAAAGCCATTGTCAGTTTGTCACCACTAGATTTTAAATTTTGGTTGTGAAGATGGTGACCTGAATCATGGTTATATTTATACAATATTTCGTGTGTATTATTATGGAAATAAAACATATATATTAATACATTTCTTACTTTACCTTTTTTATTTGGATTTGGTTTCCATATATAATTCTATTTTTTTTTACCTTTAAATGGACAAATATCTCACACTATTTTGTGTGGGATATGATAGGGATGGATATTCCAACACGAAAGAAATTATTGTTTTACTTGTTATGATAACGATGATTAACAGTTAAAATTAATCCTATTACAATGGTTAAAAATTAAAAGTAATTCTAATGATTGTTTCAATTTGTTTAATAATTTTTAATTTTTAAATCGCGAGTGTTGTTTAATAATCTTATGTATCAAATTATTAGAGGATTTTTTTTCATCTGTAATCTAGCTATGAAAAAACAAATGAAGGTCCTAGTTATAAAGAGTAACACATAACTTTTTAAATAGTATTTCTTTTTTTTTTTGGTCTAGTAATTTACACTAGTAGAAAAGTAAACTATCTTGACAGATGATTTATAACAAATATTGATTCTGTAATCAATTGTCAAGAATTAATATTTCAGCCATCACGTGTGGATTTATTACTTTACCTTTTTTATTATTAGGAATTGGTTTATATATATAAAAATCCACCTCAGTATGTAACTTGGTACAATTATGAAATTGACGGAGAGCACATGTGCCCATGTAGAGGACTGTGGGGATGACGATACGTAACGCCCTCAGATCCTAGTTCAGGACTAGGGATGACAGATGCCCCTAAATCCTAGTTTCAGAGCTTGGAGTGTAGCATAGATTCGCACCCCTAGTTCTACTTCAGTGGCTTGGGGGACAGCGATACGTAACGCCCCAAGACCACTAGTTTCAGGGACATGAGTGGCATGCTTTGGGGGACGGCGATACGTAACGCCCCTAAGTCATGGATTTGCACTTCTGGCTCTAGTTAGGCGTATGGGGGGACGACGATACGTAACGCCTCCATATGTCAGGTTTTCAGAAACAGATACAGATTACAGAAATAATTTTCAGTTACAGTTTTCAGAAAAGGTTTTTAGAAAAGAAAGTTTTCCGAAAATAGCAGTTTTATAAGAAACCTTCAGAAAAGATAAGTTTTACAGAAAGAGTTCAGAACATAAGAGATTTTCAGAAAGAATCCCAGAGTTTCAGACAGAAAGAGAGTTTTTTTTATATAGAGTTTTTTCTTGAACTTTGGTTTTAGAATCAAATGTTTTATATCAGTATTTCACTTTTCTTCCACTCACTTAGATCGTAGAACGGTCTAACCCCCCACTCCCAGTTTCCTTATTTTTTTGCAGGTATTCTCGAAGGACGAGCTCGGGAGGACGGATACTGATGCAGTCACTAGGTTATGAAGTCCACCAGTTCAAGATAGAAAAAGTGAAAGTCCAGTTAGAGTCAATTAGAAGTCATGAATTAGTCTTGAGTTATGTGATAGTCTTTGTAAGCAAGTGTTATTAAGTATACAGTTATTAATATTGAGTTTGTATTTTATGTTGACGAGTTTGGGCGTTGGTCCCATACATAAGATTTTGATTGAGAAAAGAGTAATATTGTAGTTTATACTTTGAAAGAACAGAGGCTTAGAGGAATAGTACGACCTATTCCCTGCTGGTAGCATCTCCCGGATTGGGGATGTTACACTTTCGATAGATGAAAGGATGATAACTTAAAGGTAAAATCCTACATCTTGGGATCGATGGTTCCAGATTTGTTGAGACAGTACATTGAAGTACTGGATGCTTGAAGCGTCATGCGAACACTCAAGGAGTTGTTCGAGGCAAACCAAGAGATGGAACTTTATTGAAGGTCTAAAGAATTGTTTTGTGCTGAACTCAAGGAGTGTGGAGATGTCAGCACTAACGTTTTGAACACGATAGACCAGATTCGATATCTGGAATGACAAGGCATTGTGTTTGATGAATGGTTGGGTCGTAATTTGATTATGTCTTCTTTGTCTGGTTCTTATGTTGGCTTTGTATTAAATTTCCACACGCATTCGATACAAGCCACATACAAAGAACTTCATAACATGCTACGCATGGCGGAGCAAGATTTAAGGAAAGGAAACCTCACACTGTATCTCCATAGTGGAGCTGGCTCTTCGAAGACTTCTGGGAAATCAAAGAAAATAAAGCTGGGGAAAAAGAAGATATCAAATAAGAACTCCAAGAAGCGCAAAGACGCAAAACCGAAAGTAGCTCGTGATCAATGTCTACAATGCAAGAAGTTTGGACACTGGAAGAAGGACTTTCCAGAGCTTAAAGGAAAAGCAGGACCCTCAGGTATGCTTTATATTTGTACAATTATTGACATCTCATTAGCCTTAGATGCAAATAGTGGATGGGTGTTAGACACTGGAAGTCCTACTCATATTTGCAATTCCCTACAGGAAATGAGGGTTTAAAAAATATTGTATAAAGGGGAGATCCAACTTAAAGTTGGCAAAGGTGAGACATTGGATTTCATTTCCATATGAACAGTTGTTCTAGATCTCCAAAATGGATGTAAATTAGATTTTTATGACTGTTATTACGTTCCCTCAATTATCAGACAAATAATATCATTGTCAGTATTAGATAAAGATGAATATAAAATAAACATTAAGGATGAAACTTTATGTTTGTATGATAAAGAAAATTTATTGAAATGTGAATTTTCTTTATCAAACAATCACTATATTTTGGAAACATGTAGAGATGTCTTTAATATAGAGAAAAATAAAAGTTGGAAGTCTGAAATAAATAATACTGAATTATGGCATATGAGATTGGACCACATAGGTTTTAGACGTCTATCCAAATTGGTAAATGATGGTTTGATTGAAAATCTTACCTTAGATCCTTATCCAATTTGTGAGTCATGTATCCAAGGAAATATGATAAAAGGGCCAATTTCTAGGTGTTGGACACCTTGCTGGAGATTTACTGGAGCTAATACATAGCGATGTGTGTGGTCCGTTAAATCATACTGCTAATGATGGTTCAACATACTTTGTGACTTTCACATATGACAAGTCTAGATATGGATACGTCAATATGATGAAACATAAGTCGAAAACATTTGACAAGTTCAAAGAATTCTGAAACGAAGAAGAAAAATAAACTAGTAAATTCATCAAATACCTTAGATCAAATCGAGGCGGTGAATGCATGAGTGAAGAATTCAGAAATTATTTAAGGTAGAATGGAATTCTCGCCCAAATTTATGGCCGGTTCTATATGTTTTAGCATAGTTAATTCTGGAACTAAATTAATTGGATTATAATGATCATTTATATATTATAAAAAGTAAGATTTCTAAATGTAAAATATTAAAAGTGGATCTCATAACCTCAGTATTTTATTTTATTATTGTCATTTAATTCAAATTCTCCAAACAACTTCAAACCAATCAATCTTTTTTCCTTTCGCTTTAATTATTTTTTATCATACTAAAATCCTATTCCCTGTGGATCGGCACCGGACTTACCAGGATATTTTATTACTTCGACACTCTTATAGTTGGGAGAAAAGAATCATTTTTTGAGCGTGTCAAGTTTTTGGCACCGTTGCCGGGGAATACAATTTAGTAGATAAAATAATTTTTCTTTTTCTTTATTTTATTTTCATTTTTTAATTTTTTCCTTTTTTTGTAGTTTATTTTTTTATCTTGTCAATTATTTCCTTTTTGTAAATATTGTATTTGTTTTTATTTTATTTCCATGAGACACTGGTCTCAATCTGTTGGACAGTTATGACCCATAGCGCCACTATTTTGTAAAAGACATTGTGTTTTTGTACAAAATTAACTATGTAGTAATGAAATTGCCTTTTACCGTTTTGTAATTTATTTACTTTCATATATAAATGGTAAAAGTCCATATGATTAGTTCCGGATTGAGATGATATGAGACAGTATCAATCCATAAAGGTTTAATCATTAAATATCCCTAGTCATAGTATTATCGAGATTGGACATCGATAATACGGAATAGACATTAAATATCCATTGGTAGTATGTATATGTGTCTATGGGAGTCCGCTTCAGGGTAGGTGTATTTGGTCTTAAACTGAGACTTGCATCGCTAATACTTGCGACAATCGGTAAACTTTGGTTTTGGTCGTCCAGGGCTTTAACAGGTTCTGTGTACGCCTCTTCTGGGTTTATTGAGAATCGTAGTGTATTGGATGTGATGTCAAGACGG
>SKCR01045468.1:0-46288 GCA_019454045.1 Zanthoxylum bungeanum | reverse complement strand
GTGATTGAGTGAAGGTCCACAGCAAGGAATTTCAACATCAGAGTTAAGTTACACTTTCAAGGTGATTCCTGGGGAGTCTTATTTATTTATTTTTTTTAGTTGTTCATTTACTTGAGACATTAGAAGATGTAAATCTAATATATGTTCCCCTATTCCTTTATTTATTTATTTCGCGGTTTTGATTATATTTGGTGTTTAGTAGACAAGTTTTCTTTCCTAATTTCGGAGATACTTCGTTTTTCTGTTTGGCTGTGTATTAAGTAGGTTGTTGATATGTTCGGTTTGAATGAGAAAGTTTTTTAAGGAATTATGTTGAAGGCCAAAAAAAAGAGAGAGCAAATCTGGGAATTATTGTATAGTCACTGCCCTCCCCCTCCCCCTCAATTCCTCTCTCTTTGTAAATGAAAAGTTTCTGCTTCAGCTTTTGTAGTTAGTTACCTACCTACTTTCGTTCTTTTACCGTTACACAATTTAACTGCTCGATCAAATTCCATAAGATACGTACACGTGTGACGAGGTTCGAGATTTCGTGGCTGAAGCGTCGATCAGATCAGTGACAATGAAGTGGGACCCACAACTTCATCGATTTTTGCTCAGATTGCAGCCATAGTTTTGTTCTTGATCATTGTGTGTGTGGTCACCAAATATAACCAAATATCATATTATCAAACAAATAATAATAATAAAATAGTCAATTTGTTAAGAAAACAAAAAGAAAAATGATAATAATACCTAGGTCCCTAAGTTTTACCAAAACTACATGAGAATATTATTTTTACGGAACTCCTTATGTAAATGATTCAATTGTTGAAAGGCTTAAGCACTTACATAAGCTAATTTTAATTAGGGGTGAGCATCGGTTTCGGTTCTACCCGGAATCGCATGGAATATGATCGATTTTACGATTCCGGAACCAGTTCCTTTAGAGTCGGTTTTGGTTTCAAAATATTAGGAACTGATTTTTCCAGTTTGGTTCCGGTTTTAGTGAGGTTGGAACCGGGATCGAATTTTGGAACCAGTTTCCATATTATAAAATAATAAAAAAAAATTGTTAAAAAATTTAAGGAAAATCCAAGTTTCTTATTTAAATAATGTACATTCACCATATCAAAATTTCAAATTAAACGTATATTGAACAAATTCAATTATCAATTATTATTATTACTATTATTTTTAAATGAAACAAAAAATATATTGAAAAATGGAAAATAAGGTAACCCGGAATCGGACCGGAACCAATTAGAAACCCATAAATAGAGTACCCTATTTAATTGGGTAAGTTCAGGTTCTAAAAAATTAGGAACTGATTTTTTCCGGGTAGGTTCCTGTTCCACTCGGAACCGGAACCGAAACAGAAACCGGTCTTGCAGACCCCTAATTTTTATATGGATGGTAACAAGGAATAGAGGGGAGGGGATCAATATCCCTTTATTTATTTTCGAAGTTATGCTTATGTTTCTATATCCTTCACATCCCCTCATAATTAAAGGGATATAATGATCTTTGAATAATTAAAGGGGTCTCCTAAGGGACTCGAATCCCGAATAAATGATAATTTTATTTAAAATAATTAAATTCAATTGAAATATATCCGTTGCTAAGTCATCTATTGATATTACAACATAATTTATGAAATTATCTAAAAACAAAGCATCAAATTTAGATATACTCGTTACAAACGATGGTATTATATTACATTAGTTTATCACATAAATTATAATATAGTAATCGTCAACGAAATTAATGACAAATAGATTGCCACAATTATAAACTTCTCTATTTCATTTAAGTTTTTATATTATCTATTATTTATATATATATTTAAATATTAGATACTTTTTTATTTTTACATTCATGCTTATTACCCTCGGCCCTAATGGGAAGGGTCCTTAAGAGCCCCCCATCTCCATGGGGTTTCTGGCATCTCTGGATTCTAAGAGTGTGATTGTAAAATTATTGAATTTTATTAACCAACTTTTATAGTTTTAGGTTTTGACTAAATTGAGGGTAGAAACTCACAGGGAAAAAACACAACCTATGTTCTTGTAATTATGTTAAACAGTAGGGGCACTTATATTAATATCGTATTATCCTGAAACCTGAAACAAAATAAATAAAATTCAGGAAAGAGATGAAGGTGAATAAGAGAGAGAGAATAAGCAAAATGGCTGCATTGAAATAGAAACCACTAAAAGATGGAGCCAATATCTGTATCAGCCAATGGCATCTCTTCTTTCCATATCTCTAACCCATTTTGGACTTCTTTTCTAGATTTTCTTTAATCATTTTCATCTCTTTTTTTCTCACCCCAAAATGAAAAAATATATATATATTTTATCAAAATATAAAATTTGAAAAGAAAATAAAAATCATCATCATCATATCATACAATACAAATATTGTTGCAACAAGAAAAGAAAAAGGCATTGTATTGTATGTAACTAACAGGAGACAAGAGGTTCTAGCTGCAAAAGCTCACTTTGGAATCAACGCTCAACTAACATTACCTTCAGGTATCCATTCAATTCTTTGACTGCAAAGCACCATCTTCTTTCATTACTCTTCATGAAGATTCAAATCTTCTTTGTTTATTTGCTTCTTCTTCTTGTTATTGTTTTCTTGGCCGTTTTCTTCTTGTATTCATGAATCATGAGCTTATTATGAGAATAAAAGTTTGAGGCAATCAAAGTTGATGTTTATATTTATGCTGAAAATGTAAAGTTTATGTTTATACTGAAAATTCATCTCTTTATTTAGGGGGAAAAAAATGCTCTGACGTATGTGTAGTGTTTGAATTCATTTATGTGATCACCAATTCAATATGATTGAAAAAAAAAAAAGAAAACTAAATTGGGTTCTGTTTTGAATTGGAGGCAGTGATGTTTTTGGTTGTTTGCTACTTCTGTAGAATGAGTTGTGTTCACATGGTTGTTGGATACTTGGATCCATTTTCCTTAAACTGTTCTGTTATAATATGCAAGTTCTTTTATTTAAAATTTTATGAACTGGGTGCATTTTGTATTGACAATGTGTTTATAGAGATTCTCCAGACCTCTTTAATTAGATTTTATTGATATCAGAAGGCTAATAAAGTCATCTTGGGAAGTTTAGAATACGACAGAGGTATTGCACTGAGCCTAGTGAATCAAGTGTCTGGAAGAATTGTATGACATGGTTTTTATTCGAAAAGTTTGTTGACGTCGTGCCTGCAAGATCAGAAGCCATATGATGGCCACAGCTGCTGTTATAGGACTAAGCACTGGAAAGAGTTTTTTGAGTTCCTCATTTTACTATTCTGATATCTCAGAGAAGCTCTCGTATATCAATGATCTCGGATCAGCAAACTCTCAACTTGGTTCAACAAAGAATGCGGTAGCTGCAAAAAAGTCATCAAATTATAGTCCAAGTTTTCCGTCATCCAATCGACAAACTCAGTCTGTTAAGGCTCTCAAAGAAAATGTGGATGCTAATTTTGCTTCTACCACAGAGTCGTGGTTTGAAACATCCAATGACATAGAAGAGGAAAGCTCTGAACTTGACTATTCAGTGGAGGCACTTCTTTTGCTGCAGAAGTCTATGCTTGAAAAGCAGTGGAATCTTTCTTTTGAGAGAACAGATTTAACTGGTTCACCAACTAAGAAAACTCACAAGAAAGTATCAGTCACTTACTCTGGAGTATCTGCTCGGCAACGGAGAGTGAATTCTAAAAAGAAAATATTGGGCCACAATAACTCAGTGATGCAACATAATGGCTCCAAGCAGCTAAGATCAATGATTAGTCCAGAACTGATTCAGTATCGTTTAAAGGGCTATGTGAAGGGTGTAGTAAGTGACGAGTTGCTCACCCATGGAGAAGTTGTGCGTCTATCAAAGAAAATAAAAACTGGCCTTTCCTTGGACGAGCATAAATTGAGGTAATAAACAAATTTAATGTTCTGTTTCCCTCTTCTTTAATAGATTACATGTTTATATGTTTAGACATTTCTCATGTGAGGATGATTTGATACTGGTAGTTGTCTAGATTTCTTAATATATTCTGCCTATATTGTGCCTTCACTCTGGCAAGAGCTTTACAATTCATACTAATTTTGTAATTGAGCGATTCACTTGATACATCATTTGCATGGCTACTCTTTGTTGTAGCAAAAGATCTTTGATATTTTCTTGATTTTGCATTTGATTAATTCCCTTCATAATTGTATCATTCGCATGGCCATCTTTTACATCATTGGAAGCATGCAAATTTTATATATGTGTGTGTGTGCGCGTTTGATAAAACAATTTAAAATTTTTACTTGCAAAAGGGAGACAGAATAGGGGGGTTGTATATCTCTGACTCCTATATTTTTCCATTTTCTTTTCTAACTATGGTTATCTCTATATTCAGTAAAAGAAAAAGAGTTTTCTGTATGATAAAGAAAAAGATTTTTCTGTATGATTTTATTTTGTGGAATATCTACATTGTTTCATACCATCCGTTTTGGTAAATTAGATTGGAGGAGAGGTTGGGGTGCAAGCCATCAGTGGAACAACTTGCAGCTTCCTTGAGGATTTCTCGCCCCGAGTTACAATCAATAATAATGGAGTGCTCTTTGGCAAGGGAGAAGCTGGTGATGAGCAATGTTCGTTTGGTCATGTCTATAGCCCAAAGATATGATAACATGGGTGCTGACATGGCTGACCTAGTTCAGGTGATATTCTATTTGCTAAAAATAAGAAAATTCCAATTTACTCTTATTGGACCGTTGAATTCAAGACATGGTCTTCTATTTTATGATATAGTGCTTACTCTATATTTTCTGACAGGGTGGTTTGATTGGATTATTGCGTGGGATTGAGAAATTTGATTCTTCAAAGGGTTTCAAAATTTCGACTTATGTGTATTGGTGGATACGCCAGGTAAAGCTAATATCATTTGCGCTTGTAAACAATTTATTGTGTGGTAAAAGATGTGTGAAACCAGCTAAATTCTATTTCTCATCATTATTATATTCAAATCTATTAAAATTCTTGATGACCAAATTTATATTTTTTGAGTTCGATTAACATGAACATGCCGCTCATTTCATGTGGAACGTTTGATTCTGTTATTAGTAATTTCGGAAAGCTAATGCTGGTTCCCGTTATGATCTTGTGCCAGGGTGTTTCTAGAGCATTAGTTGATAATTCAAGAACCTTAAGATTGCCTAATCATCTGCATGAAAGGTTAGGCTTAATCCGGAATGCGAAGATTAGGCTAGAAGAGAAAGGAATAACACCATCAGTTGATGTAAGTTGATTATTTAACTGTGATAAAAAAGATAGGAACTCAATTAATTTCTATAACACAGTTTTTTCGCCCTTTTCTTACTCGCTTCTTGCCTACCACACTTTCAGAGAATTGCAGAGTACTTAAACATGTCCCAGACGAAAGTCAGAAATGCTACTGAGGTACTAACCATTCACGAGCTATTTCTGGTTTCCAGCCATTTATGTAATTATTCTCTCTGTAACTCACTGTACACCATTACTAATGTAGGCAATGAGTAAGGTCTTCTCACTTGATAGGGAGGCATTCCCCTCTTTAAATGGCCTCCCAGGAGAAACCCATCATAGTGTAAGTGCAGCACAGTTTCTGCTAGTTGTCCCCCTCAAGAAGTTTTTAGCACGCCTTGTATCTCCCTGTTGTGTTTATGATTAACTTTTTCTTATTATTTCAGTACATCGCGGATAATTGCGTGGAGAACAACCCATGGCATGGAGTAGACGATTGGGCTCTCAAGGTAAAAAGAATGCATTTTCTTCCCAAGATATGAATCATCTTTCTAACCAAGTGAATAGAACATTGACCATATTGGCAATACATTTACAGAACGAAGTAAACAGGCTCATCATGGCGACACTAGCAGAACGTGAGAGAGAGATCATACGTCTTTACTACGGTCTTGATAAAGAATGTCTTACATGGGAGGATATAAGTAAACGGTGAGTAACAGATTAACAATATTGCTGATGCATTTACTGTCGATATTGCTCTTCATAACATTCGAAGGCCTAACAGTGTTTCTTTTTCCTAATTCTTCAGTATAGGTTTGTCCAGAGAAAGAGTAAGGCAAGTTGGACTTGTGGCACTGGAGAAACTAAAACATGCTGCGAGGAAGAACAAAATGGAGGCCATGCTTGTGAAACATTAGTTGAGTATGTTTCATAATAGACATGGTTAATGAGTAAGTTACTGTATATATTTATACAGAAAGAAAAAGCTGCATCTTCCATTAATTTTTTCGATCAGGTAAAGATTTACAGAGAGCCTGTGATTGGCCTACAACTCAGAAACTTTCTGTAACAAGAGTTAAACACACTGATTTCAGAGCTTGTAAGTCGTAGCAAAAAAATTTCATGTATTACATCCTAGGAAAATACTCTGATTGAGAATCTGATTTTGCATTGCCATGCTGGAGTTTTTCTGGCAACCATAGCAGTGGCATTTCTGAAATTCTGAATCAATTTTACTGTGATGAAATATTTATGATATCATTTTTAGATTATTTAATAAAAAAAAAACCAATATCTAGATGTGAGGCTACGAATCTTTGAATCGCATTATGCTCTATCTGGAAAAATATTACAATTTATTACCAAATTCATTCAAAATAATTAAATAATTTTGGTTTTCTCCCATCAAGATCCACACCCAACTTTTATAAGTTTCCAAAAACAGTAACATACAAGCCTAATTTGTTCAGCACATCAATGTTATGATTTTCTGATCACTGAAGAGTGTTTATGAGGAAAAACCAAATTCTATTATTACAAGAACAGAATTTACAAAGTGTTTAAACTTTACAAAAAACCATACTCTCTACACTCTCTAATCTTTCTTACCTTTAAGTTTACACTCTAAGCTCTCTTACTTCAAGTTTCTTATTGGGGATGAATATAACTGTTAAAAGAACTATCTATTTATAACCAAAATATTGACAATAATGACAATAAAAATTAATGTAGTAGATGGTTGTTACACCAAAACCTTGACAATGGTGGAAGTGATTGTTGCACCACCTTTTGACAAATGGTGATGGCATTAATAGAGAGGGCAACTGGATTATTTCAATTCTCCCCCTCCAACTGCATCCAAAACGATTGTCATCTGAAAAATTATTCCTGCTATGTCTCTGCACAACTCTAACTTCTCCCGTATAACCATCTTTCCGCTGACATGTCGGTTGTGTCTCTACACAACAAACTTCACTGTGTCTCTGCACGTACTCTTCTGTTGTGTCTCTGCACAGTACACTTCACAGTGTCTCTGCACAATACTCTTATGTCGTATCTATGCATATTACTGTTTCGCTGTCACGTTTCTTTACCCATTTATTCCTCAGTGCCTTCTTGCTTTGTGGGAAACTTTCCAATTCATCCTCATCAGTAAGCAGAATATATTCGGATCCCGGATATCCCGGATATCAGATTACCCAAAAAATGAAGCCAACCATCTTATAGCAATTACAGAACGGCTTCGATCGAGCTGACGTACCACATCCGACTCTAGAAGATCTTGATGAAGTACAGATCCACCTGCAACATCTAGATCATAAAGTCCAAATAGGGGCCCTATTAGATCTGGCCCTAAGAGAAAAGTTGATTGAGTTTTTTTCCACCCGACATGATTGCTTTGTGTGGACTCACCATAACATGACTGGGATCGATCCCAACATGATGACTCATAAACTTAATGTGGATACAGACTACCCACCAGTGAGACAGAAGAAGAGGAAGTTCGCCCCCAAGAGGAACAAAGTCATCAATTAAGAAGTCCAGTAGCTCCTAGAGACTGTGGCAATAAAAAAAGTCCATTTCACCTTAATGGTTGGCCAAGTCATTTTCGCACAAAAGAAGAATGGAAAATGGCGAGTGTGTATTGACTTCACTGACCTGGACAAAGCTTGCCCCAATGACTCATTTCCTCTGCCTCACATTGATTATATGGTCTATACAACAACTGGACACGAGTTACCCAACTTTATAGGTGCACACTAGGGCTACAACCAAATACACATGCATCCAAATGACCTGGAAAATGCCTCATTCATCACCAAAAGAGGGATTAAACAATGTTGGAGAAACCTATCAGCGATTGGTGAACAAGATGTTCTCAGACTTTATAGGCAAAACAATGGAGGTTTACATCGATGACATGCTAGTCAAATCCCTAAAAACAGTCGATCATTTGAATCATCTGGAGCAAGCATTTGACATAATAAAAAGGTATAATATGAAACTCAATCTAATAAAATACGCATTCAGAGTATCATCAGAGAATTTCCTTGGGTATATGGTGACTTGGAGAGGAGTAGAAGCAAATCCAAATTAAATAAAATCAGTCCTCAACATTCCATCCCCGACCAACACTAAGGATATGATGTGACTGGCAGGAATAATAGCAGTATTAAACTAGTTCATCTCTAAGTCGACAGAGAAATGCTTCTTGTTTTTCAATATAATAAGGAGTTCTAGTGGACCGAAGAATGAGAGGTAGCTCTCCAACAACTTAATAGGTATTTGACCACCCGCCCTTCCTCTCAAAACCAGTAGACGGGGAAATACTTTTCATCTACCTCGGGGTTTCTGAACACGTGGTCAGTGGAATACTTGTTCGAGATTAGGGAAGAAAGCATCTTCCAGTTTACAATGTGAGTAAGGCACTGCTAGATTCCGAGACTAGATATATTCAGCTAGAAAAACTCGTCCTAGCCTTGGTCGTGTTGGCTCGGAAACTCCGCCCCTACTTCCATGCTCATCTAATCATAATCCTCATTTCCTACCCAATTAGAAGAATCCTCCATAAACCATAATGTAGGGGTTTTATGGCGAAAATCCGGTAACGCAGCGGAATAGTGAAAAATCAAAATTTTTCGATTTCAAAATTTTTCTCGGATCAATCAAATAAACTTATTTATTTAATTATCCAATTATCAAATTCTGAAAAATTACACAAGAGATCAAATTTCTTGGTAATTATCGAATTACCCCATAACTTTGTAAATTGATCATTTTAGTCCAAAAAATTGTCAAATACAATTTTGGATGATTCTAAATCATTTCCAAAATATTTTTCAACATATCCAATACATCAAAATCAGATTGCACACAAATCCCTAATTTTTTTGAAATTGACGAGAGCACCCCCAAAGTTTCAGTTTTTTGTAATTTGATCCTTTTGTATTCTAAACATGTCAAGATCAAATCCAATCAACCCAAAAATTTACATGCATTATATACACTCCATAATACATCACATATATTAAAATCCCCAATTTTGGAATGGGTTATGAACCCTAATTTTTCAATTTCATCAAATTGACCAATTTTACCAAATCTTTAAAATCCAACACTTTAATCCATTCATTACTTCACCAAACAAGCCTCACCACTTTGAAATAACTCTAGAACAATTCTAGGTCACCAATGAGTGGCTCAACAACTCTAGAATGACAATTTGATTTCCAAAGAATCAAAAGTAAGCCTTTGAAACCATTTCAAGCTTACTTACATGCATAGATCTTTCATTCAAGTTCACAGCCAAATAAACACAAACTATAAGAGAAGAAAGAGCATCATAGCAACACAAAATTATGCCAAGCATGTTAGAAACTATTTTCATGTTGAAGACTTTAAAGAAAAACTTACAAAAATAAGATTTTTTCAAGCTTTCTTCTTTAGGCTCCAAGCTTTTTCTCTCAACTTCTTTTTATGTTTATTTTGTGTATATTGAACTTATGTAACCCTAAAATGAAACAAAAAAATTTATACCATCCATTAAGAATCTTCGGTGAGTCTTTCAGTGTTTATCCGCTATAAACACCTACACGTCTATACGAGTCTCCAATACTCATGGTTCATTGAGAAACCATTGGAATCATATATTCCAGTATATGACATGTATCGGTCTCAACGGGTTTACTTTACTGACCAAGTAGTGTAAACCTTGACCAGGAACTGTCTGAGAATGAAAACGTCATGATACAACTCAATGTCAGTTGTGACGCTTTTGCAATAGTATCATGACTAATCATCCTAAGGTCTATTACGTCTTTACCATATAAGAAGATATATTATATTATAGAAATTGTTCATTTTATTCATAATAAAACGTTTTACAAACGTATTTTCAAGGAAATAAAAACGGGAATTGGCGCTCTGAGCACTAACCCCAACAAAATCTCGCACTTGCTCTAGTGCCAATATCGATTGTATCTAATATCCATCGACTCCACATGTTTATCAAACAACTTCGGAGGTATGGCCTTCGTAAGCATGTCTGCTACATTATCTTCACTCGGTACCTTGCACACAACAATATCCCCCCGCGACACAATCTCTCGAATGATGTGGTACTTCCGTTCCAAATGTTTCGACTTCTGATGCGCCTTCGGTTCCTTTGCTTGCGCAATGACTCCAGTATTATCACAGTATAACGAAATCACATTCTCGATACTTGGGATAACTCCCAATTCTGTGATAAAGTTCCTAATCCAAACAGCTTCATTTGCAGCTTCAGAAGCTGCAATGTATTCCGCCTCTGTGGTGGAATCTGCTGTTGACCCTTGTTTGGAACTCTTTTAGCAGACTGCACCTCCGTTAAGGGTTAAGATGAATCCAGATGTAGACTTTCTATTATTGGGGGTCCGATTGGAAGTCGGAATCCGTATACCCGTTAACGTGTAGTTCACTTCCTCCATAAATTATCAACTTATCATTAGTACCTTTAAGATACTTCAAGATATGTTTAATGGCCATCAAATGGTTATTGTCTGGATTGGACTGATATCTACTAGTTACGCTAACAGCGAAACTGATATCAGGCCTAGTACATAACATGTCATACATTATGCTACCCAAACACGAAGCATAAAGTTGGTTAGACATTCTAACCTTCTCATCTTCTGTTTGTGGACTCATCTTCTTCGAAAAATGAATCCCATGTCTGAACGGTATATTTGTTGTCTTACAGTTACCAAAATTGTACCGTTCCAAGATCTTATCTATGTACATTGATTGTGATAACCCAATCAGCCTCCTCTCTATATCTCTATAGAGTCTTATGCCTAAAACATAGGAAGCTTCTCTCAGGTCCTTCATGGGGAAATTCATACATAGGCACGCTTTGACGCTTTGTAACATTCCTAAATCATTCCCAATAATTAGAATGTCGTCAACATAGAGGACTAAAAATACGACCATGCTCCCACTGGCCTTCTGATACACACAGGACTCTTCCGAATTCTTGAGAAAACCAGACGATCTAATAATCTCGTCGAATCAAAGATTCCAGCTTCGTGAAGCTTGTTTAAGTCCATAAATGGACTTCTTAAGCTTACATACCATACCCGAGTTTTCGCTGGACGCAAAACCTTCCGGCTGTTCCATATAGATTTCTTCATCAAGAAATCCATTTAGAAAAGCCATTTTGACATCCATTTGCCAAATCTCGTAGTCATGATACGCAGCTATAGAAAGGAAAATCCTAATAGACTTAAGCATGACTACTGGTGAAAAAGTTTCATCGTAGTCGACGCCAGGTCGCTGTATGTAACATTTTGCTACCAGTCGGGCCTTGTAAGTTTCAACCTTACCGCCATGCCCGTGCTTCCTTTTGTAAACCCATTTACAACCGATAGGAACAATTCATTCGGGAAGTGGAACCAAGTCCCAAACTTGATTCTCATGCATTGAGTCTAACTCGGATTTCATGGCACTTTTCCATTTCACGGAGTCAATGTCCAACATCGATTCTCTATAGGTAAAATGATCAGTCTCTTCAACTAAGAGAACATCTAGACTCTTTTCTTGTATCAAATACAAGCGTTCAGGAGGTCTAGATACCCTTTGTGACCTACGAAGTGTGTGCGTTGAAGGTCCTTCATCTATTTGAACTTCAGGTTCCTCCGTTGGTTCGTCGTTTTCAGGTTGGACTTCATCAAGTTCAACCCATCTACGATTACTACCTTCTGACAAAAATTATACTTCTAGAAATCTTACGAAGCGAGCTACGAACACATTTCGATGCTCGGTATCATATAACATATATCCCCTCGTGTTCAAAGGATATCCAACAAACCTAAACTTTTGCCCTCGAGACGAAAGCTTATCTTGCTGAGTCATCTTGACATAGGCAGGACAACCCCAAACCTTAATATAACTAAGATTTGGTCTCCTACCGGTCCATATCTCATACGGAGTCGTAGGAACATCTTTTGAAGGAATCTTATTCAAAAGATGTGCAGCTGTTAAAAAAGAGTAGCCCCATAAGTAATAGGGCAAATCTGTAAAACTCAACATCGATCGAACCATATCCAATAAAGTCTGATTTCTCATATCGGACACTCCATTATGTTGTGGAGTACTTGGATGAGTATATTGAGCGAGAATCCCATTCTCCTTCATATAATCCATGAACTCACTGCTCATATATTCGCCACCTCGATCAGATTGAAGACATTTAATATATTGACCAGTCTGTTTTTCTACTTCATTTCGAAACTTTTTGAACTTTTCAAAGGTTTTCGATTTATGTCGCATCAGGTAGACATAACCGTACCGTGACAGATCATCAGTAAAGGTAACGAAGTATGAATAAACACTGTGAGCAATTTTACTTAGTGGACCACATACATCAGAATATACGAGTTCCAGTAAGTTAGTGGCGGGGTGTCCAACACTAGAAAATGGGGCTTTGGTTATCTTACCCTGAATACATGATTCTTAAGTTGGATAGGATTAAATGGTGAGATCTGGTATCAAACCATTCCTAACCAATTGGGTAAGGTGTTTAATGCCTATATGACCTAGCTGCATATGCCAAAGTTCAGTATTATTCACAACAGGTAAACTACGTTTATTAACTCCAGTATTTAAAATATCTTTAGAAGTTTGCAATGTGTAATGACCATGCTGGTTTGGAAAACAAATGATATGAATATTACGTTTATCATACAAATACAAAGAACAGTTCTTAATATTAATACGATAACCTTCTGTATCCAATACAAAAAGAGATATAATATTAGCTACACATCCTGGTACAAAGTAGCAGTCATATAACAAAAGTGTCCCATTCGGCAAATGGATCTCGCATACTCCCACTGCAACTGCATCCAGAGAGTCTCCACTCCCAAATCACAACTGCATCTCTCCAGGCTTCAGTTTCTTACTTTCCTTCAGCACCTGCAACGAATTGCAAATGTGAACAGGACAAGCAGAATCTAAAATCCAGCTGGATGTAACGGCTTTACAAGCCAAAGAGATATCAATAACTGGAAAAATAAATGTACCTGATGTGGATGCTCTCTCCTTCCTCAGCTGGGCAATGTAGTCAGGACAGTTCCTTTTCCAGTGCCCAACTTTGTTGCAATGATGGCATTGTCGTCAGAAGCCCTCTTGGGCTTTGCTATCTTTCCCTGTGGTTGAGAACCAGAACCTTTCTTCTTCTTCGTTTTCTTATTCTTTCCCTTTGACCAGGTATGGGAAGAAGCATAAAGTGAAATAGGTTTTGGAGGGCGAGTCGGTACTTCATTCCTTAAGTCCTATTCCGCCATGAGCAACATCCTATGCAGCTCATAGTAGGTACATATAATCACATTCATGTTGAAGTACATCATGAATTAGCAATATGAAGTTGGGAGCGAACCAATAATGACACTCCTTCCTAGAATTTCATTCAGAGGGAGAATATATTACCTCAATTGATCGATCAAATTGATCATGTGAAGAACATGCGAGCTCACAGCTTGCCCCTCGTCCAGTCGCGAATGGAACAGTTTCATTGCAACTTTATGAACAATAACTTGTTCTTGGTTCTCAAACGATTCTCGTAATCACGTCATCATACTATACGCATCTGATATGCCATAGTATTGTTTCTTGAGTCCCGGAGACAGTGAACTTAAGATGTATGATTTAACTTTTAAATCATCGTCCTTTCAAGCTTTGAAAACTTGGAGTTCCTCCGTTGTAGCATCCTTAGCCACAACAAGGGGCAGCGGACCCTCAAGAACATATCTCAACTTCTCGGAATCAAGGACAATCCTCAAATCCAAGTCTCAATCAGCGAAGTTTTCAGCGCCTTTGAGTTTGTTCGTATCCAGCATACGCGCAAACTGATTAGAAGTTGGTGCCGCCATCGTAAATCTTTCATATAGATCACGAAAAACGGTTAGCAGAAATAAATCAGTTTTTCATATAATATCAAAAGCATTAACTAGATCATGGATTTTTAATCTAAAAATGTCTCTCCCACTAAATCATGCAATAATGTAATCCCCAAACAGAATACAAGATTTAATAATTAAATTAAATACAAATAGTGAAAGGTGGATCCCATGAATATATTTCAGCTCACAGCAGAGGCACGTCTCGCCTACGTATATTCATCAGGTAGACAACTCATTGTCAATCACTCAATAATGACTCCTAGGTTTCCGGTCCTGGTCGTTTCTCGTTGTGACAGCTTGGGCACGTTCACAAGGAGACGTACCAAGGTTAAACTCATCAATGATAAACTCAAGCTACTTGCGTAACCCTGACAGCTTGGGCACGTTCAGGATTCCGCTTTCGCTTGAATTTATCTAGTATCTGATATACATCCGACATAAATAAATTTCTATCGTCTACACCTTCACAGTAGAGGCACAGTCTCGGATGTAGTCACGGAAAAATATTCATAAACCGTATTGACAAGACGGACCATGTAATATGCATCAAATACATAATTCACATAAAAACCTTATTAATTAGGGATTTTCCGCAAAAGATGCTTTCTACTTTATTTAATCTAATTAAATAAATACATGCATGTAACAAGCAAAGATTAAATTAAACATTGAATTTAAAAGGCATAATCATATTAGGGTGTCCAGAATCAGACTCGCTCTGATACCATTTTGTAGGGGTTTTATGGCGAAAATCCGGTAACGCAGCGGAATAGTGGAAAATCAAAATTTTCCGATTTCAAAATTTTTCTCGGATCAATCAAATAAACTTATTTATTTAATTATCCAATTATCAAATTCTGAAAAATTACACAAGAGATCAAATTTCTTAGTGATTACCTAATTGCCCCATAACTTTGTAAATTGATCATTTTAGTCCAAAAATTGTCAAATATAATTTTGGATGATTCTAAATCATTTCTAAAATATTTTTCAACATATCCAATACATCAAAACCAGATTTCACACAAATCCCCAATTTTTTGAAATTACCGAGAGCACCCCCAAAGTTTCATTTTGTTACAATATGGTCCTTTTGTATTCTAAACATGCCAATATCAAATCCAATCAACCCAAAAATTTACATGCATCATATACACTCCATAATACATCACATATATGAAAAGCCCCAATTTTGGAATGGGTTATGAACCCTAATTTTTCAATTTCATCAAATTGACCAATTTTACCAAATCTTTAAAATCCAACACTTTAATCCATTCATTACTTCACCAAACAAGCCTCACCACTTTTAAATAACTCTAGAATAATTCTAGGTCACCAAGGAGTGGCTCAACAACTCTAGAATGACAACTTGATTTCCAAAGAATCAAAAGTAAGCCTTTGAAACCATTTCAAGCTTACTTACATGCATAGATCTTTCATTCAAGTTCACAACCAAATAAACACAAACTATAAGAGAAGAGAGAACATCAAATCAACACAAAATGATGCCAAGCATGTTAGAAACTATTCTCATGTTGAAGACTTTGAAGAAAAACTTACAAAAACAAGATTTTTTCAAGCTTTCTTCTTTAGGCTCCAAGCTTTTTCTCTCAACTTCTTTTATGTTTATTTTGTGTATATTGAACTTATGTAACCCTAAAATGAAACAAAACAATTTATACCTCTCACAATTGGCCTTTGCCGAATTTTGGCATAAAGAAAATATCTAGATATTTTTATTTTTTAATTTTGTTTCATTAAAGCTTTATAAACTTGTAAGCTTTATCATTACAACTTTAATGATTTTCAAACAAGTCAACAATTGCAACTAAAAGCATCTCCATAAATATCACAAATTAGAATATTTATATTTTTAATTAATTTAATTATTTAACAATTAAATAATTAAATAATAATTTAAATACAAATATATTAAATATATGTATTATATTTACATTAAATATCAAATACATATATATTTATGATATTAGTCAAATATCTCAATTTGACAATTAATTAATGTGTATTTGATAAAATTTATCATTAAATGCAAATACACAAAAAATAGGAAATGACTATTAGGTCTCATCACATGTATTTTTCGTTTAACCTTTAAACGACTTATAAATAATCAGTATTATTTATAAATATTTCCATAGTGCTCTACGAGTATATTTCATTAGTGAGACTCTATAGATTCAGGCATATCCGTCATGAAATCCAATTTCGTGTCAATAATTTACCCACCCGTAAATTATGACGACCACAGATAAACTCGCTGAATCATACAGGTCGAGGTCATGGCAAATGTATAATTCCTCCGTCACAGGTATCCAGATATATCCCAGAGATATAGATGTAAACATCAAATCTCTATAGGGACTATCCCGTCGACGTCTCTATTAGAAATCTCAAAACGAGAACACTTATATCTGACTTCTAAAGTGTACCACAGGCCCATGATTTTTATCTGATTTCTAATCATATATGGATTACTTATGCTCTGTAAATAGAACTGAGAGATCCTATCTCGACACACAGAGGACACCCTGAGGATCTATCCACACCCAACGAACAGGCGGAGGTCTGATCTAAATAGATCGGTGACGTGACTGCCATCTAAGTGTGGAAGATGTCTCTTGTGCCCACAGTGGTATCTCAAGTCGAAGAATCACAAATGCTACTCAACCCGAGAAGATTCTTATTGACGTTGGTGTATCATCCATTAATAATCTTCGGTGAGTCGTTCAATGTTTATCCGCTATAAACACCTACACGTCTATACGAGTCTCCAAGACTCATGGTTCATTGATAAACCATTGGAATCATATATTTCAGTATATGACATCTATCGGTCTCAACGGGTTTACTTTACTGACCAAGTAGTGTAAACCTTGACCATGAACTGTCTGAGAATGACAACGTCATGATACAACTCAATGTCAGTTGCGACGCTTTTGCAATAGTATCATGACTAATCATCCTAAGTTCTATTACTTCCTTACCATATAAGAAGATATATTATATTATAGAAACTGTTCATTTTATTCATAATAAAATGTTTTACAAAAGTATTTTCAAGGAAATACAAACGGGAATTGGCGCTCTGAGCACCAACCCCAACACATAAGTCTCGGATAGATTGACCAAGTGGTCTATTGAACTATGTGATAAATGTGATTTATACCCACTTATTCATACATTCTTAGCTTATTATTTTGTTAGATTTTGTGCCATTTTATGTATTTTGTTGTTTGTTTTATGTTTTATTGATAGGAAATATTAAAGCATGGATCTTGGTGGAAAATGGACGTGTTTTGGAAGCTTAAAGATGAAAATGAAGCATGTAGGAAAGACAAAATATGCAAAACAACACATCCCGGTAGAGAAGTTGTCGCATAAAAAAAACATATGTTTGTTTAGAGAAGCTGTCATGACGCCCTAGATGATTTTCAGTCTGGGAAATTTATTTTCTACATGCAGAAGAACTCCAAGACTTCCCTATAAATACATAGTGAGTCCAAAACCCTAAGGAGGAGAATGAGACAGAACAAGAGAGTTCAAAGCACATAATTTAGAGAGATCCAAGAAGGAAATTGAAGAGCAACAAGTGGAGACGAAGGCGGTGATGTCCGAAGACGAAGGGATTCGATTTGGGTTTTATCTTATAGTTTCTTTCTTAAAACTCTTATGATGTCCAATATGTTCTTTACTATATTTTCATCGTTATTTTATTTAGTCATGAATTAATTTTCTTATTCTATAAGATGATGTAATCTATGGTTGAAGATATGTGTTTGATTGCCAATTAATTATTATGAAGTTTTCATTCTGTTTATTTATATTTTCTCATGTTTAATGCTTCCTGTTTGTTGGCCACAAACTAGATGATCCCATGTTTAAAATCTATCACTCGGGAGAGAGGATTTTGAATAGGATCTAGAAAATATAACCTAGGAATTTTATAGAGTTCGGGAGGTCTATAATTCCTTTGAAGTCGTTAACAAAGAATCACATAGCGTAATGAGTTGTAATTATTTGTTTTTATATGGATATCGGAGTCAGTAATTAATAATATTTTAACTCGGCACTCGGGAGATGAAGTAGAATAATTTAGGATTCTTGGATTATAAATTAAGAAATTAAGAAATTAATTGAGATAATAAATACATAGGGGATAACTAGGTGAAATCAGACTCTAGATTTATCTAATCCCGGTCTTCTTAATTAAAATATTTTGACTTTTCGCTTCTTTAGTTTTTAATTTTAATTTAGTTTATTTTAAATTGATTTCTATATAAAGTTAAGTTTATTAATTATAGTACTTAGTTTGAATTTGATTTCAATTCTTGTTGGTTCGACACTATTTATTCATCATTTACTAAAACTTGACATTATATACTTGCAGTACGATAATCTCGCAATAAGTATTTGGCGTTGTTGCCTCAAATTATTTAATCTTATTCAAATTAATATTAGTACCAAGTAACCTTCACTTTAATTTAGTTTTTTATTTCATTTTATTACTTTTTTCTTTCTTTCTTTTTGTGCTTCAGTGAATACGAAGATCCACAAGTCTCGAATCGCTCCTATTTGATCCAGAAATAGAAAGAATAACAATGAGACTAAGGAAATAAAAGAGAATTGAAAAATAAGCAATGGCGGTTGACAACAGAGAGAACAACATGCGCCAAGTGGCAATCCGAGATCACTTTAAGTCGGTCATTGATGATGATTATTCTGAGATTGCGCACCAACCTATCAATGTCAATAACTTTAAGCTGAAACCTGCACTGATCAATATGGTGCAACATAATATGTTTGAGGGTTCAACTGTGGAGGTTCCAAACATTCACTTAAAGATGTTTCTAGAAATGGCAGATATCATTAAAATGAATGGAGTAACTAAAGAGGCCATCAGGTTGCGCTCGTTCCCATTCTCTTTAAGGGACAAAGCGAAGGGTTGGCTACAACCTATACCAGTGGGGAGCATCATGGCATGGGAGGATATGGCCACACGATTTCTTGAGAAGTTCTTTCCACTTGCTAAATCAGCCCAACTGAGAACAGAGATTAGCACATTTAAGAAGTTGGAGACCTAACCTATATGAGGCATATGAGCGCTTTAAATATCTACTCAAGAAGTGCACACATCACAATTATGAAGACTAGGTCCAGATTCAACTATTTTATAATAAGTTGAATGGTCTGAACATGACTATGGTTGATGCAGCTGCTGGAGGAACCCTGTTCAAGAAAATTGCTGAAGATTCTTATGCTCTATTGGAAGAGATGACCATTAACAATTTCCAATGGCCAAGTCAATGCTCGACGATGAAAAATGTAGTTGGTATACATGAGGTGGATCCTATTGTTACATTTATAGCTCAAGTGTCATCCCTCACGACTCATATAGCAATATTGACCAATCAAATAGCCCAACTATCTATTAAAGTTGTTGCTGCTAATAGAATGATATTACCAGACGAAGGAACAAGTTTTGAACAAGCTCAATATGTGAACAATCGGAACTTCAATAACTATAGAGGTAATCATATGCCTAACTATTATCATCCAAACTTGTCATGTGTGAACACAGAGAATGCCTTGCAACCTCCTCCTAGTTTCAATAATCAAAGAACTGAGCAGAAACCATCTTTAGAAGACCTTATGAACACATTTGATGCTAAAAATTCAGAGAGGTTTGAGAAGAATGGGTCCGACTGAACAATATTGAAACCCAAATGGGAAATATGGGGGCAACGATGAAATCTTTAGAAGTCCAGATTGGGCAGCTCGCCTCTTCCATAGCTAATCAACAGAAAATGGCATTTTTTAGCAATACCGAGGTCAACCTTAAGGAGCAGTGTCAGGCCATTACCCTCAGAAGTGGATTATAGATAAGAGATGCCCCTAAGTACCAAAGCAGTTAAGATAAAGAAGCGGTATTTCATGAGGAAACAATAACGAAAGAAGAGAATATTACAACAACTCCTCCGTATAAGCCACCCCATCCTGAAGACACATTTTACATATCCCCAATGCTTTCAAAGGAAGAAATTGGATACTCAATTTTCCAAATTTATTGACATCCTTAAAAAGATCCACATCAGCTTCCCTTTTGCAGATGCGTTAGAACAAATGCCTAACTATGTGATGTTTTATGAAGAAGATGATGTCCAAGAAGAGGAAGTTGGCTGATTTTGAAATAGTAGCACTCACAAAGGAGTGTAGTGACATCATACAGAAGAATCTTCCTCCAAAGCTGAAGGATTATGACAACTTTACCATATCGTGCACTATTGGAAATCGATACTTTGGTAAGACGCTATGCGATTTAGGTGCGAGTATAAATCTCATGCCCTTGTCCATTTATAAACATATGGGCTTATGTGAGGTGAAGTCAACCACCATCACATTGCAGCTAGCAGATAGATCTCTGACTTACCCACGAGGAATAATAGATGATGTGTTAGTTAAGGTGGATATGTTATACTTCCCTGCTGATTTCTTTGCCCTTGATATGGAGGAGGATCATGACGTCCTAATCATCATTGGGATACCTTTTTTAGAAAATGACATATCGATCATTGATGTGCAAAAAGGTGAACTGACAATGGGAGTTTAGAACGAAGAAGTCTTCTTTAGTGTTTTCAGAGTCATGCCAAGTCCTCAAGGTGATGAAGAATATCACATGATAGATATTGCAGAAAAGAGATTTTCAATGGACATTGACCATGTGCTAGGTGTGTCTCTATGTATTCATGCCAATATGTAGGGTGAACCATCAGTCAAAAGGCTAACGAACAAAGTAAATTCATGCAAAGAAGATCTCCCTCAGCCAAAACTGAAGCCATTCCCAAGGCGTTGCTATAAGAGGAACTCAAAAGTCAATGCTCGCCAAAAGATGATCATTGGAAAGCTAAAAAAAAGTCGAGCCAATTATGCCGCATGTACAGTCCATAATTTCAAAATGGCATAAAATTTACATATCCTGACCCAATGGTGGAGCCAATAGCTGAACCATTAAAAGATCCTGGCAGACCTTGTATAGTTGCTCTGCCACAGCCAGTCGTAGTATTTTTCATGTCATAACAACAAGTGGATAACAAAGCAGAAAACACATGAGAATATCTGGTCTGATGCATTGAAGCCGCTATGACCACTTAGGTGGTTACGTTTAGGTGAAAACGTTAAACTTAGCGCTAGCGGGGTGGAAACCCACATATTTATTTATTTATTTTTTATTTTCTTTACTTTACTTTAGTTTTATTTTATTGTGTGTTGTTTGCGTATTTATTAGTTTGCATGTATATTTATGCAGATACTAGCGCAACCCACACAGTTCGCACAACCAAATTCTGACTAGTAGGAGCTTGAGCAACTCCTTGCACGGTAGTGTTATTCATCACTCTTGTTTCCTTATATTTATCTTACATTAATAACAATGCAAGTTCCAAGTTTGGGGGTTTGTGCATGTTAGTGTTAGTTCCTACTATATAGAAAATAAATCAATTTTTTTCTTAAAAAAAATTAGTCATAGATAGTAAAACATAAGTCTAATAATGCATTTGTTTGCTCTATGGTGAAATCTTAGAAACGATAAGTGTCCAAAACATAACAAATTTGAGATATCTAGATTGGCTTGACCCATTGGATTCCAATTTTTGAAACAAAATCATTGAGTTGGCTATTTAGGAGTCGAGTTGTGGTCGAACCTTTACACACACACATTGTGAGTCTGACTTAGATAATTTATTTAATAACTTGGATTTAATTTGCATTGAGTACTTTGAAGGTTCTCTGATTTCTTTGGTAGGCATTCTTTGAGGACAATATTATATGAAACTACTGTGACTGTTTTATTTGTTTTTTTATTTTTTTGTATGATTACATGTGTGTGAATGACAATTGTGGGTGTCGTCGCTTCAAGCCCTCACGGGACTATAACTCGTCTACTAGGGGTTTAAAGGCTTGTTGTATATGCTAAATGTAATCGTGATCCCTAAGAAAGTGGCACATTTAATTTAGTTACTTTTGTTTGTTTACTTTTATTTAGTTTTTCTTTAGTCTTTTGTTCGGGCTAGCAAAATCTTAAGTTTGGGATGTTTGATAAGTGTGATTTATACCCACTTATTCATACATTCTTAGCTTATTAATTTTTTTAGATATCATGTCATTTTACATTTTTTGTAGTTCGTTTTAGTTTTATTGATAGGAAGCATTTGAGCATGGATCTTAGAGCAAATGGACTTGTTTTGGAAGCTTAAATATGCAAATGAAGCATGCAGGAAAGACAAAATATGGAAAACAACACATCTTGGCAGAGAAGCTGGCATCGCGATGCCAACAAACATGAATAAAACATATGTTTGTCCAAATAAGCTGGCGACACAAAGCTACTTCTAGGTTGTGATGCTCTAGATGATTTTCAGACTAGGAAATCTTTTTTCTATCTGTAGAATGACTCCAAGACTTCCCTATAAATACATAGTGCATCCAAAACCCTAGGGAGGAGAATGAGACACAACAAGAGAGTTCAAAATATATAATTTAGAGAGATCCAAGAAGGGAATTGAAGAGCAACAAAAGGAGACGAATGCAGTGACGTCTGAAGATGAAGGGATTCGATTCAGGTTTTATTTTCTAGTTTTTTTCTTTAAGCTCTTATGATGTCCAATATGTTCTTGAATTCATTTTCATTATTCTTTTATTTAGTCATGAATTAATTTTCTTATTCTAGAGGATGATGAAGACTGAATTTTGCACTTTAGGCATCTGACGAGTTGGATTGATCTTTTTTATACGGTATTGAACTCGAACCTCAAATTTTATTTCATTCGCATTATAATATCGAGTTTTGCATTTGTTTATTACTGGATTGATGTTATTGGATTACATTAATGCATGGATTGTGGATTTGGATTCGAAGTATAAATTGTGATGATTATCGTATGCCATGAACGAGTGTTTTTTGTGGTTTTGTATTGTAAATAGATAGTTCGTGTTTTAAACGGGACTATGCTGATTTTTCTTTAGGACTGTATGGGGGGAATTAATTTAGGTGCTTACATCTCAAGTCTCGAAATAGCACGTTTGGGTGGCCATTTGGCAGTTACCAATTAGTGGACCCGTTGTAGGCACTGCATTTTTGCATATATGTCCCTATGATGAGTCTCATTTGGATACACTACCTTTTAAGTCACGGAAGTCGCGGAAACGAATGTCGGAAGGGGAAATTCAGAATAAGTATGTCATCGGATTCAATTCACATTTTCACTGCTTTCGTTCGTGCTGCGTTCATGAACACGTTCGAACGTCAAGAAGATTGCAGGCATTCGTGCAGCGTTCGAATCGGCATTCGAACGGTGTCGGTACTTCTGGTTTTGTTGCTAGCCTCACGCCCAAGCCCAATTAGCCCACCAAAACCCACCCAAAAATAATTAAAACATTTAAAACATGTCACAAATTAAAATAATATCCTTCCTAAATTAAATAAATCACATCCCAATCTAAATAATTCACATACCTAAATAAACAAATCAAATATATCACATTCCCAATCAAACCAAATCTCCTCCCTAACTTAAGAAGTTTTTTTCCTTGTGAGACACTAATCAAAATATTCCCCCCATAATTACTTGATCCATTCCTATTCAAACCTTAGAAACCCTAGCCTTTGCCTATAAAAAGAAGCCTAAACCAACCTTTCACACCCTAGCACATACATACAAAACACAGAAAATTCTACAAAGCTTTAACACCCAAAACTGCTGCAAATCACTGCACTCTAAACAGCCCATTAACTTACCGTGAAAACCAGCCCCTGGACCGATTAAAACCCATAAATATTGAAGAATATACTGCCCAAAAACAGTAGCCAAAAACCCCAAAAAACAGTAGCCTTTTACCACAAAATAGTGATTGAAAAACAGCAGCAGAACAACAGAAAAACAGAGGAAACGACGGCTCAAAATAGTGAAGCATCGAATGAGAGCAGTGAACCAGTGGACCAGAGGAGTTGCGGAGCATCAACCATTCTGACGGCCGTGTAACTCACTTTCGAGAGACGACCTAAGAGGTTAGACCTGAGGGCACCATTCCTTTTATTTATTTTCTTACTTTATTTTGCATGAGTATTGTGGGTTGGTGCATGATGTGATTTCCGGATGAACGGAATATGTGTTCTCTCTTGTGGTATATCGGATGGAAACCCGGACGTAAATTCTGTAGCCGAATCTGAATAGATGGTAGTGCGGTCTGTACTCGGGATAAAACGCCACGTACCACTTGAGAGACACATATTTTGTTTCATACAACCTTGTGTTTGAGCATGATTTAGTCGCTAGTATGTTATTTATGTTTAAGCATGATTTAGTCCTTTTCGCTTTACTTTCTGCACGTTATTTGTTTGTGTATTGATGATGTACTGCGCATGGGCTTAGTAAGTTGGTCTAAAGGTTCTATATTTGAGGGAAGAAAAGTCCAAAAGGTTACCTTTACGATAATACTTTGCCGCGCCGGACGGAGTATGTTTGATTGAATGTGAGATATGTTTAATCGAGCATACGAGGTCCTATATTATTGTTGTCTTTATTTTATATGCACGGTAATATAATGCGCATGGGCTAACTAGGGTGGATTAAAGGTCCTCTATTCGAGGGAAATGCCTGAAGGCTACCTTTACCACGATGTTTTACCGCGCCTTTATTATGTCATTTACCCTGTGCATATCGTTGCTTTATTTACGCATGCATTGCATCCTTGTGCGCATGGGCTAACTAGGGTGGATTCAAGGTCCTCTATTCGAGGGAAAATGCCTAAAGGCTACCTTTACCACGATGTTTTACGGCGCCGGATGAGGTACACCCAATTGAATGGCAATGAGTTCAATCGGGCACATGGGGTCCTACATTGTGGATTTACTTATCTATGTATGTGTTGCGTCGTCTATCATGCATCAGGTCTTGTCCCGTTTGAACGCGTTCTCGAATGCGTTCTCGAACGCGAACCTTCTGTTTACCATTCGAACGCATTTACTAACGCTACTCGAACGCGCACGTATTTTCTTTGTTTTATCATGCATCAGGTCTGGTCCCATTCGAACGCGTTCTCAAACACTATACGAACGCGAACCTTCTGTTTACCATTCGAACACATTTACGAACACTACTCGAACGTTCATGCGTTTTGTTTTATCATGCATCAGGTCTTGTCCCGTTCGAACGCGTTCTCGAACGCTATACGAACGCAAACCTTCTGTTTACCGTTCGAACACATTTTCAAACGCTACATGAACACACATACACTTAACTGATTCCTTTTCATTTCATGCATAATTGCTTCTTGGGTGATTTCTCTTGTATTATGTAATTAACCATGCCATTCCATTATTGACACTTTTACTGTTATCATCTATTTGTATTCCCGCATTCATCTATTTGATGTGTTCGCAAGATTGTGTTCAAGCATGATTAGGTCGTTAGGATGTTACTTGTTTCTCAAGCATGATTTAGCAATTAGTATGTTATTCCTCTATGAATGATCTTGTTATCTCCTTTCGCAATAGATGTTTCTTTATGTTTAGGTTGGTATTTATTTTTCGTGTTTGATGATTCAACATGTTCATGAGATTATTGTGTGATATCGTATGTTTGTCGTTATGATGATTCATTTTATACATGCGAACTTAGGAGTAGATTATCCTTGGAAATATACGTTGCTTAGGCTTGGTTTGATTATTGCACAAATCATATCATTACAAGTGGCATAAGTAAGGGAACATTTCGAACCCAATGGTTTGAGGTATTCCCTTGCGAGGGGTGAGTGCGGCCTTAAATCATTTTCCCGGTTCACACCCGGTGGCGACTCCATGTTATTTCTCCGGTTTAGTTCCCCCGAGGGCTACTCGTACTCCCGACCGGGCCGCGAGCCCAAAATAGCGTCGTCCAACATCTGTGTCCTACAGTCTGGCGACTCCACTGGGGATAGAGAATTGGCCCCGAAATAATGCCTTGTAATGATTGTGATTTGTGCTTTAATTAACCGTGTTTACCGTGGGTTGAAAGGGGTTTAATCAAAGGCATTTTTTAGAGCTATGTAATGGTTTGGTGTCTTCCTTCATTCACTACCTTTCTATAAGGAAAAGCTGTGAAGGCACCTAGATAATCATGTACTCGTAGCTTACTGTGATGGACTAATTTGGAGGACTCGTTGTTTATTCCTGTCACCAAGCGATAAGAGCCTAAGAGGCTTGGGTTTTAAGAAAGTTCGCTCTGCCCTCCCTCTGGGGAATCTACAACGGGAAATCCATTTGACAGTCAGTCACGCACCATAACTCGTTGGCACATACCTTAGTGTATAAAAAAAGATGCGCTCACTTGGTCGCTCGAACCCTTGAGTGGGGAGACCTAGTTGTGGGTAACCCTTCGTCGACGAGAGCCTTTGTCTGTACCCCTATGAACCCGCGTAGACCATAGTTGTATGACCAATAGAAAATATTTCCTTGTGTTTATGTTTAGGACCATCGTCATTTAAATTCAGTTGGACTTTTTATCACGAGGTATGGACTTGTTGGGCCATTTAAACTGGGACGAGTCCGTGCTTTATGGCAATTGGGCCAAAAGCTTCTAAAATGCCGATGGGCCATTTTGTGTTTGGGCTTCTTATCATTTGAAGTTTTTTAGCCATGTTATCGTAAGAGTGTAAACCTGTTGGGCCTTTTTCAACTGGGACAAGTTTGCACCTCGCAATAGTATGATTAAATGCTTTAAAATGGTAATGGGCCGACTTATATATTCCATACATCGCACGTATGTCATGCATCTCATGCATACACAAATCATGTTAACTCTCTTGTGTCTTAAGAGCCATCATAGATATCCGTTGGGTTAGGGAAAAAGGGAAGACTTGTTAAAAGGCCAATAACAAACATGAGCGAATCAGAGAATGAGGTATCCCGTATGGATCAGTTTGAGAACAGTCTCAACAAGATTACTGAACAGTTACAAGCCCTGACTACTGCTATGGCAAATATGGCTGTGCCCCGTGCTGGGGGAAATTATGAGAATGTGAGGCGTGAGGAGCCTCCGAATGGGTTGGGGGATGACATCCCCACTTTTGATGATGACATGGCTGAATATGCGACGGGAAGAATGATTGGGTCTCAGGCAGAATTACAGAAGCTACGGGATCAGGTAGAATCAATTACCCGTAAAATGAGGAATAAACATGAAGACTTGCTAGATTATGAGGCAATCAATTTTGGAGAACAGCTGCCGGCTCAGTTCAAAATGCCTGATATGGCCAAGTTCAATGGGAATGGGGACCCGATGGTCCATCTCCGACAATATGTGTCAGTTATGAGTTCAGTGGGCCTGTCACAGCGCCAAGTTCAGAAAATGTTTGGGATGTCTCTTGAAGGGGCACCAGTAGTGTGGTATCATAGCCTCGAGAGGAAGGTCAATGAAGATTGGAAGGAATTGGCAGATGCATTTCTGAAACAGTATGTTACAGACTTGGAGATTGATTTGTCACTCCGCGATTTGGAGAATACCAAGCAGAAGCTGGAAGAGAGCTTCAATGAGTATGTAGATCGCTGGATGAGCCAGCTTCTGAAGATGCAAACTCGGCCCTCAGAGAAGGACCAGATAAAAATGATTATCAAGGGCACCAATGACCGGCGTAAACACATACGTATAACGCAAGCGCACGTATCGTTCAAGTAGTATAAAAATATCGATCCCACGAGGACTTAATATCTAATCTATTGATTTTATGAGGTCAAATGATTACTAGTATCTAACAGGTTGTTTGATTGATTTGAAAATGTGACGATTCTAAATTTAAAAACAAGTAAATAAAATTGTTCGAAAGTAGGTTTAAGAAAATTCAATATTAAAAACTATCTAGGGTTGTGATTTCTTCCAATATCATTTTAAAGATGAAGTGGTTATTTTATGTTTGTGTAATAAATCGGTTTACTAACCTGGAACACTAAATTATGCAAAAGCCTCTGTCGATGGTCAGACGCAAATACCCAGTTTAACCCAATTGAACCATATGTCTATGTCAACCAAAATATCTGGATTCATTAAGTTTAAGTTCCAATTATGGCTACCCCCGCCCGACAGGTATATGTCTATCCTGTAAGGAAATCTATTAAAGGGTTATCTATCCTCAAGGAAGATCGTGGGCTATTAAGTCTAAGGCTGAAACCTAAAATTTCTTTGTCAAGTTTATTTTAGATTTACCACATCAATCTTATTAGTGTCCAATTAACAAGACGCTTTAAGCTTAAAACTTAATAAGTAAACCTTTAAATTACCCAAACTATAATTTAACCCCTTATAAACCGGTGATATTGGAATTCATCACAACTCCAGATAACTGGCTTAGTTACGACACATATTTGCGGGTAGTAAAAAAAACTTAAATAAAATAAAAGACATAAAGTAAAATACTGAAAATTAAATACTGAAAAGTAAATTCTGAAAGTAAATGCTGGAATTAAATACTGAAAATTAAATGCTGAAAGTAAATGCTGAAAAGTAAATTACTGAAAAGTAAATTGCTGAAAAGTAAATTGCTGAAAAGTAAATTGCTGAAAAGTAAATTGCTGAAAAGTAAAAACTGAAAATAAAGAAAGAAAAGTACTGTGCGTAAAAGTAAATTGCGGAAAGTAAAAACTGAAAAGTAAAGAAAAGAAAGTGCGAAAGCGGAAATTAATTACTGAAAGCTGTAAATAAACAAACAAGATACAATCTTCTTAGTATTCTTAAGGAATTCCTTAGAAGAAAGTATGAATTTTACAAATGAAATGGCTTGGTATTTATAGGCAAAATTTTGCCTCCATCAAATCATCCACCAAATCAATTATTAATTGCTCCACTAATTGCTCCACTAATTACTCCACCAAATCCATTATTAATTGCTCCACTAATCTCTTCTCATGTTTGGTGATGATTTGATAATTTTTATTATTTATTTATTTTTTTGCTTTGAAAATGATTGAAAGTGACTTTAATAATTACACACAACACACTTCTGGATGGTTTATCAATTTCGGGCATGAAATATTCAGAATTCGAAATTATTTTGTCTTTCAAAGCTGTAGATCTTTGTGTCTTCTTTAATCTGGAACTTGAATCAGCTCAATCCGATATCGGAGTAAAAAGTTATGCCCAAATTACGACAGATGCGCAAAACTGGAATTTCCAAAACTGCACTTCGTCAAAAACGCCATTTCAAGTTTCCAATCTCCAAAATTAAAATATCAAGTCCAATAATTGCCCTTATTTGACCCATATTTCATCCTAAATGATTTCATTTAGATATGATATTATTTTATCTGCAAAATAAACTAAAACACATCAAAACGTTCATCAAACCCGAAAAACTAAACAAAATATTAAGTTAAAGGGGCGATAAATATTGATATTTTCCGCTCATCTACCAAACCCTCCGTTTATGGCAAGTTAAGAAGGATGACCTCCATGATTGCAGATTTCCGACAGCTGAGGGAGACTGTCATGGACATCGAAGAAGAAGAAGCGGAGAATAGAAAGTTCTATGGCCAGAATAGAAGGACTTTTGAGGGACATTCTGAGACCAAGCCCACTACTACCGAGGTTGCTGCCATCAGGAACCGGAATTTCTCTAACCTAGGGAAGCCTTTATCTAAGGTGCTTGAGAAGCTGAAGGCGCAAGGACTCTTAAAACCCTTAGAGCCTAAACCACTTCCAGATCCTATACCACACAACCTTGACCTAAGCCTGTATTGTCACTTCCATAAGAGGAGAGGCCATGAAACTCACAGCTGCACCCGCCTTAGGCATGAAATCCAAAACCTCATTGATGCCCATAAAATACCCGATCCTGAGAAAGAACACCCCAACACACACCGGAATCCTCTACCAAACTACCACTTCGTTCCACCGCCCACCTACATGATCAACTTCTGCCTACCCGAAAGATTTGTCCTCCAAACCCTTAACCACCCAGTTTCTTTCATGGGGATATGGAACGACAGCAGTGGAGAACCGTAGGCCAAGGAAGAAGGCAATACTGAGAATGATGAAACTGTTCCTCCTAGTTTATTTGATCTTGCATTTTCAAAGACATTGAGTTTATCTACTTGTTCGAACCTTTTCTTAATGATAATAAAGACGTTCATTTCGCTTACTTGCCTGAGTCTCTTCCTTTCAACCTGCAACATGAGTATATTCGGAAAAAGTATTCAACCCTGGTACTATGATACTCAGCGATGTTTAGAACACGGGGAATCCTCAGAAGAAGCAAACAGAAAGACAGGATAGCCATTCAGAAATTGGGAAATGGGGCAGTGAGACTGTCAGATTTAGAAGGGAATGAGTTCACCGAGCCGATCAACGTAGACAGATTGAAGCAGTACTTTGCCTGAAGAAGAGAAAACCGAGCAGTCACCAAGAGAAGACCTAACCCAACGGAATAAGAAATTCATTCATGCATGCATGCATACACGTAACATCTTTGCATTCTTTTGTGTTTGTCCTGTTTTGTAATAACAGGTTTCAAAAAAAAAAAAAAGAAAACATCAAAAACATGCCAACCAGAAGCAACAACCGTACAGTGTCATCAGTTTGAGGATGAAGCATAGGTTGAGGCCCACACAACATCAATATCAGTTTAGGGGCACGGCCCACATCAGTATCAGTTTAGGGCAAGACCCACATCAGTATTATTTTGGGGCAAAGCCCCACATCAGTATCAGTTTGGGGGCGAGGCCCACATTAGTATCAGTTTGGGGGCGAGGCCCACATCAGTATCACTTTGGGCGAGGCCCACATCAGCAATTTTGGGGATGAGTCACAGGGTCGATGCCCACATCAGTATCAGCTTGGGGGCGAGGCCCACGTCAGCATCAGTTTAGGGGCGAGGCCCACATCAGTATCAGCTTGGGAGCGAGGCCCACGTCGGTATCAGTTTGGTGGTGAGGCCCACGTCAGTATCAGTTTGAGGGCGATGCCCACATCAGTATCAGTTTGGGGCGAGGCCCACATCAGTATCAGTTTGGGGCGAGGCCCACGTCAGTATCAGTTTGGGGGCGAGGCCCACATTAGTATCAATCCAGGGTTGAGGCCCACATCAGTATCCGTCTGGGGCAAGGCCCACATCAGCATTGTCAGTATCAGTTTTGGGGACGAGTCCCAGGGTTGAGACCCACGTCATCAGTATCAGTATTGCCGGGTATGGCACTCTGGGGCAATGCCCACATCAGCATTGTCAGTATCAGTTTTGGGGACGAGTCCCAGGGTTGAGATCCACATCATCAGTATCAGTATTGTCGGGTATGACACTCTAGGGGCGAGGCCCACATTAGAATCAATATCAGTTTTGGGGATGAGTCACAGGGTTGAGACCCACGTCATCAGTATCAGTATTGCCGGGTATGGCACTCTGGAGGCGAGGCCCACATTAGTATCAGTATCTGTCTTGCCAGGTATGACACTCTGGGGGCGAGGCCCATATCATTATCAGTATCAGTCTTGCTTGCCAGGTATGACACTCTGGGGGTGAGGCCCACATCATTATCAATGTCAGTTTTGGGGATGCGTCCCGGGGGCGAGGCCCACCTCAGCATCAATATCAGTTTTGGGGATGAGTCCCAGGGTCGAGGCCCACATCAGCATCAGTTTTGGGGATGAGTCCCAGGGTAGAGGCCCACATCAGCATCAGTTTTGGGGATGAGTCCCAGGGTCGAGTCCCACATCTGCATCGGTTTTGGGGATGCATCCCAGGGTCGAGGCCCACACGTCATCAGAATGCCGAAAATGGCACTATGAAAGTGGAGCATGGTTTCGGAAATGGACCACCATCACATCGAACGTCGAAAATGGCACTCCGAAAGTGGAGCATGGTTCGGAAATGGACCACTATCATATCAGACGCCGAAAATGAGACTCCGATAATGGAGCACGGTTCGGAAATGGACCAAGGAAGGCCTAACCCATCAGAATAGGAAACATATACATGCATACATGCATACATGCATACATATCACATACATGCAATTTTTGTTTTGTATTCGTAGGTTTGTAGCGGCAAAGACCATCTCATCAAGTAACGGTTCAAAAATGAGCCACGTTCTCGCACAACACGGTTCAGAAATGGACCACAACAAATGCCGGAAATGGCGCTCCAAAATGGAGCACACACAACAAATGTCGGAAATGGCGCTCTAAAATGGAGCACACACAAAAGATGCCGAAAATGGCGCTCCAAAATGGAGCACACACAATAGATGCCGAAAAATGGCGCTCCAAAATGGAGCAAACACAACAAATGCCGAAAATGGCGCCCCAAAATGGAGTACACACGACAGATGCCAGAAATGGCACTCCAAAATGGATCACATACCACAAATGCCAGAAATGGCGCTCCAAAATGGAGCACACACAACAGATGCCGAAAATGGCGCTCCAAAAATGGAGCACAGTTCGAAAATGGACCACCAGATCAACTCAGTTCGAAGCAGCAGGCAAGTCAGGGTGCAGCTGGCGAGCCAGGTAAGTAAAAAGGCATTGCATAACTTTGATAGGATTGTCATTGTCACACACTGCACAAGTCCCATCAAAGTGGGGGCAACTGTAGGCACTGAATTTTTGCATATAAGTCCCTATGATGAGTCTCATTTGGAGAAACTACCTTTTAAGTCACGAAAGTCGCGGGAAACGAATGTCGGAAGGGGAAATTCAGAATAAGTATGTCATCGGATTCAATTCACATTTTCACTGCTTTCGTTCGTGCTGCGTTCGTGAACATGTTCGAACGTCAAGCAGATTGCGGGCATTCGTGCAGCGTTCGAATCGGCATTCGAACGGTGTCGGTACTTCTGGTTTTGTTGCTAGCCTCACGCCCAAGCCCAATTAGCCCACCAAAACCCACCCAAAAATAATTAAAATATTAAAACATGTCACAAATTAAAATAATATCCTTCCTAAATTAAATAAATCACATCCCAATCTAAATAATTCACATACCTAAATAAAAAAATCAAATATATCACTTTCCCAAACAAACAAATCATATTCCTTATCCAATAAGGAATTCGACCATGGTGATGATTTTTGTTTCCATAATAAATCTTAGCCTTATTAAATTATATCATATATAATTCAATGTTCTAATTTTAATAATTATCATATAATTATTAATACCTTACATTAACTTTTAATGTATAGTCTCAAGTGTGATGTAATTAATATTATTAATCATATTAATAATATTTATTATTTGTGAGTATATAATTGGACTGTCCAATTACATTAACTCCGCTAAAGTATATCAAGCTAGCACGGGGACCAAATGGACCTACGGTTCCGAGCTCCAATAATCTCGAAATATTAATTAAGCTCTTAATTAAATATTCCGAATTATTAACTCCAGGTTATTCCACTAAAAATCTGAAGTTGCACTCTCGTTGCCGTAGATGAAATACTAAGCCGAACCAAGTCGGTGTCCACCGATATAGTCATTGCATACGAATTGATCCTTCACGAGTATCTCGTAATTAAAGCCGGGTCATAATGTCTGTTATACCCCTCTGATTATTTTTACCTTAAGTACCATTGATTCTCCAATGAATGATTTATTCATAACTATTATGAATATTAATCTTTCTATTTGTAATAGAAAGACTTGAGCGCTCAAATCGTTCAAGTACCGAATCAACCCTTACGAAAGATACTCATCTACTTCTCGCACGAAGGAGTGAACTCCATGTCTATGTAAAATGTTCCCAGCTACAAAAATAATCTGTGCCCCCAAAGTACGTAGCTATTGGTTAGGATTGCTACACCAACCTCACCTTTGTAAATCAAAGGACACAGCCTGCCATGCAGGAGTTCGTAGTACACTCAGGATTAAGATCAATACATATATGACCATCAAATAGATGGAAATGACATTCTTTGCTTAACGAATATTATAAGAATGTCATTTCTATCTTGGTCCAGTCCTATATGATCGCATCATACAAGGTGCCTCAATTTTCATATCTCTACATGGACGATCCGGATTAAGATCGCCATACAAATATAAAATGGACCGCAGCTATAGATAAACCACAAACAAAGTACACAGTTTGTTTGCTCTCTATGGACTATTTAAGATTACTAACTTCAGACTCAAATCATCTGGTGTATGACACTCATACACTAAGTCTGAAGGTACATAAGTAATCTACGGTATTTACGAAGATATATAATATGCGAAAGATAAACAAACAATTGATAAATGAATAATGCATCGTTTTATTTCAAAACGCATGAAACCGTTTACATCACATGTAGCTCTAGGGCATACATCCCAACAACACGATTCATTCATCTCCTTTTGATGGTCCTATCAGATTCGCCTATACCAAAGATTTTGGGACGATTCCCAAAACTTGACTTCTTCATTCCTGTACGGCCCTTGAAACGTACCCCATTACTCCAAGATTGTCACCGCCATATGCTAGGTGCATAGTCCTTTCAGCTATGACTCTACCCAATTCCTGTGCTGCCTCAACGAATTTTGGTTTAGAACCATCACTAGTACCGCAAAACACACATATGTTAACAACTCATCTTCTTGAAGTTGCTTCCATTTTTTTATGTATTTCTTTCTCTCAATCCGATGTCTTCAAGAGTGCAATAACGAGCTGAATTTATAGATCCTGAAAAAGGGTGAGTAATAATAGCACTAGTTCTGAAAAAGGGTGAGTAATAATAGCACTAGTACCTGTCAATTGATAATTATTAGCTAAACAGTAAAATAAATCGTGAAAGTAAAAAATTCTGGATCCTGTCAGAGAAAATAAAATAAAATAACAAATTACAATTATTAGTTAACGACAAATAGATAATAATATTTACAAGAAGTAACCATTTGAATGAAATCTATCATCAGGGACAAGCTTCCCATCCAATTTTCTTATAATTGGCAAACAAGGTCTTTTAAAGTCAAATTCCCAAGAATTAACCGTTGTTTTTCTTTATGAAATTATGTATGTAACATGTGAATTGCATGATACACATATCCACTGGAATGCGTCTCAAGAGTCAATGATATGTCATCCAAAGACTCATAACTCATGTCATCCCTAATGAATTTAATTTTATCTTCATGGTTATCAGAAACCATTCCTAAAGAACGACGACGAGTATTACATGTCATGCATGCACATTTATAGCAAACACCTAATCTTTTAACTCTTCTTTTCTTAGCATAGGTGCATTTTCCTAAACCAGACAGATATGAAATAAAAGAGTCAGAAGACTCACCTTCCAATCAGACTCGTGCTTTAATTAACCAACGAATGTCATTAGGAATACCTTTGATCATCGGTAATCTCATTCGTTCCATGCGAGCTTTGTAGACTTTCATCAAAGAGTTTTGAGGGAGAGAAGGAAATTGCTTGTGAAGATTTGTGAGAACGTCTTCCATCCTGAAATGTGACTTTACCTACAAGATTAAAACACACCAAATCTCAATATATACAAAAATTGCATGGGTTGCCTCTCTGCTAGTGCAAAGTTTAACGTCGTCAGCTAGACATGACTGTACGAACGTTAGGCTGGATCTGAATGTGTGACACTTTCTTTTTGTCACTCAAATGATTCTCCCCAGTAATGCTTGACACACTTATTGTTAATCTTGAATATTTTATTGGAGTTGGGATCATGTAACTCAATAGCTTTATCTAGTAAAACTTGGGTGATTAAGAATGGACCTGACCACCGTGATTTTAACTTCCCAGGGAAGAGTTTCAATTTTGATTTGCTGAACAATACCTAGTGCCCTGGTTCCAGTTGTATGCACACTAACTTCTCCATCATATCTTTTCTTGTCATTTTCTTTGTACAGTTTGGCATTCTTAAAAGGCTATATGTGAAATTTCTCTAATTCGTTGAGTTGGTGGAACAGTTTCTCTTCAGTTGCTTACAGTTCAAGATTTAACTTGTTCAGTGTGCAATACGTTTTATCTTCAGGCTCCACATGCAGATGACATGCTTTAAGTTTGTCAGTGGAACTTTGCATTGCATCAGAGTTCTGGACGGAACTATTTATCACATCAAGTCTGAAACATTCCTCATTCTTTTCGTCATTCGAGAATTCCATGGCTTTGAAAACATTGAATGTTACTTCTTGATCATGTACCCTCATGGTTAGTTCTCTTTTTTACATCAATAATGGTTCGACCTGTAGCCAAGAATGGTCTCCCGAGGATGATGGAAACGTCTTCATCTTCCTCCATGTCAAGGATAATGAAATCTTCTGGGAAAATGAATTTGTCAACTTTGACCAACACATCTTCAACTACACCTCTCGGAAATATGAGCGTTCTATCAGTAAGTTGCAAAACGATTGAGGTGGGATTTGTTTTCTTTAATTTGCAGTTTCCTGTAAATGGAAAAAAGCATCAAGTTAACACTAGCACCTAAATCACACAAAGCCTTACTGAAGTTATGTTCTCCTATGGTGCAAGGGATAGTGAAACTGCCAGGATCTTTCAACTTTGGGGAAAGCTTCCTTTGAATGATGGCGTTGTATTCTTCTGTTAATGTTATTGTCTCGTAATCTCACAATCTTCTCTTTCGTGACAAAATATCTTTCATGAATTTGAAATAGCTGGGCATTTGTTCCAACGCTTCTGCAAATGGAATGTTGATATGTATCTTTTTGAAGATCTCCAAGAATCGAGCAAACTGTTTGTCCAATTTGTTTTTCTGGAGATGTTGTGGAAAATGTGGAGGTGGAGTGAATCTTTCAAGATCATTTGCTTTTGCTTCTCTTTCCTCCATTTGTGGATCTGTTTCGCTCCTTTCTTTTGGAACTTCCTCAGCAGTTGCCTTAACTCCAACATCTTTGTTGATCTCAGTACAACTTTTCAAAGTGGTGGCATGATATTGCTCATTCCTCATGTTCCTTGGATTTGGTTTTGTGTTGCTAGGAATGGTACCTTGCGGTCTGTAACTCTGAGCATTGGCCAGTTGTCCAATTTGATTCTCCAGTGCTTTAATAGAAGCAATTAGGCTTTTATTTAATGCTGATTGGGCTTGAAATATAGCATCATATTTGGCTGCTTGAGAGTCATTTTTTTCTTTTAGCTTTTTCAAGTGGACCAACACTTCTTCTATTTCTGGCTTATTCTCATACTCCATGCCTTTATTCTGTTGTTGGAATCCTGGTGGTGGATTGTTCATTTACCCTGTATTATTGCTCCATGCGAAACTAGGATGATTCCTCCAACCTGGGTTATAGGTATTGGAATATGGATTGTTTCCATTGTCTATTAAAATTGTTGACATAATTCACCATCTCATCATATTGGTTTGCCTCTGGTGCTCCTCCATATGGTGAACTTATGGCACCAGCGATGTTTACAACTCGCGTGCTAAGTGTTTCTAGGCATTTGCACATCTGCTCCAGCTTGGCATTCATTGTTGTGTTGGCTCTGACTTCGTGGATTTCTTCTATTCGTTTGATCATGCTCATTTTTGTTGGCCATAAGGAATTATTGTTGGCCATTTCTTCAATTAAGTCCCAGGCCTGATCCTCTTCTTTTTCCATTAAAGCTCCTCCAGAAGCAGCATCTATTGTGGTTCTCATTAGTCCAGAAAGTCCATTATAGAAAGTTTGGACTTGAAGCCATTTTGCAATCTCATGGTAAGTACATTTCCGGAGCAACTCCTTGTATCTTTCCCAAGCTTCACAGAGGGATTCTGAGTCATGTTATAGAAAGGATGTAATGTCATTCCTCAGCTTTGCAGTTCTGGCTGGGGGAAGTATTTGGCAAGGAATTTGGTGGCAAAAGTGTTCCAAGTTGTGATGGAACCTGCTGGTAGTGAATGTAGTCAAGCCTTAGCTCTGTCTTTCAAGGAATATGGGAAAACACGCAGTCTCATTGCTTCTTCAGCCACTCGGTTGTAATTGAAAGTGCTGTAAACTTCCAGGAAGTTGCTGATGTGGGCATTAGGATCTTCAGTTGCATTCCCCCAAACTGTACGGACTGTTGTATCATCTGAATGCATGTTTTGATGTCACACGTATTTTTCGGTAAGTGAGGAAATGAAATACATGAAATGAAGCCGTTAACCACCAGAATAGTTCTGTCTCGAATGAGAATTGTGTTGGACAGTTATGACCCATAGCGTCACTATTTGTACATATCATGGTGTTGTCGTACAAATTAACTATGTGACAAAGGAAATTGCTCTCTTATCATTTGTGATTAGATCACCTAGATGTATAAATGATAGGAGGTCCTTATGATTAGTTCCTAGATTGAGATGATATGAGACAGTATCAGTCCTCGAAGGATTAATCATTAAATATCCTTAGTCGTAGTATTGTCGAGATTGGACATCGATAATGCGGAATATACTAGTATTACACTTGTGCGCGTTATGTGAGATCATAACGGCATAGTTCTCATATATTTGGGTATAGGATACTCATGCAAGTGTAATAGGAGGTTGTGTTTTACCGATGGTACGGAAAATAGCTTCGCTCTGGATAGACCCCTCGGAATTCCATTGGTAGTATGACTATGTGTCTATGGAAGTCCGAAATCAGGGTAGGTGTATTTGGTCTTAACCTGAGACTTGCATCGCTAATACTTGCGACAATCGATATGCTTTAGTTTTGGTCGTCCAGGGCTTTAACCGGTTTTGTGTACGCCTCTGCTGGGTATATCGAGAATCGTAGTGTATTGGGTGTGATGTCAAGACGGAAGTATCACTCCAGTCATAGTGGAGATGATGTCACATAAGATACGGTACTGGTGCTCTTAAGTACTGCAGTCATCGGGATATTATGATTAGGTCATGTATGTCCGATTATAGAGACTAGTTACCAGACATCCGACATGTGCTTCGTACGGGGCAGACACATTCCAGCCCCAGGCCTAGCACGTGACAATCCGATACTGGATCGCAATACGCAATACTACATATACTACGTCTGACATAGATTATATATTCCAGTAAGAATATTTCTGGAGAATTGGGTAGGCACGGTGCTTTGCTAGAAGCCAACCATGTCTTGTAAATCGGTAAGCATGTGGTACGAGGTACGCACGTATTTGGATAATCCGATGACCGTATTTACTGCCAACATATCCAGAGATCTCTTGGGTCGCTTCCCAAAGATTCACCGATGACAGTTGATTTAAATTAGAATTAATCTGGGATTAATTAAGAGAGAAAATTAATCTGGGATTAATTAAGATGGAGAAAATTAATCTGGGATTAATTGAGGTATTATTTAATCTGGGATTAAATGTGTTCGGAAAAGAGAGAACTCGATTAATTTGGAATTAATCGGTAAAATAAATTTAATAGTTAAATTTGATTTTTCTATTTAATTTATTCGTATGGGCTAAAGTTAATATATCAGATATATTAATATGAATTGGATTTCGTTACGAAATTAAAGTCAGACTTTAATACGAACGAACGAATTAATTTAGAATTAATTCGTAAACGACGTTCGTAATATATTTGCGAGACATCGTTATTTAATTAAATTAGATTTAATTATTTAGCGACGAAAGTTTGTTTAATCGGATTAAACGGAACCGAGCCGCGGTAAATGTTCGTAGAGACATTTTGAGTTTTGAATTCAAAATGGTGGGGCCCACTTCACACATGTCACACATGTGAAGTGGTGGTTGGAAAGTGGTTGGCATTTATGCCAAAACCACTTACTTTCCAACCACTTGGTTTAGGTGAAACCAAATTACCCCAACTACATGGTTTTGGGTAAAAGGGTAAAACCCTTTAACAAAACCAAAAAGGCCTTCTCTCTCTCTTCACTATACACACTTGTAACACATTTTGGAAAATGAAAGCCCTAATACTCTCTACAATGGGCGTGAGCCTCTTCCACCTTATCTTTGATTTTGTGGCAAAATCAACAAAGCTAGCACTTGGAGAAATCAACTAAGGTGATAGGGAAACTACTTCAAGAGTTGGAATCATCATTTAAAGCTTGGATCTTGGAGATCTCTTCTCAAAATTTTAAAGCTCAAATCTGTTCATTGTAAGTATATTCCGCAACTTATTTTGAATTTATGAACACCTTTACATGCTTATTAGATCATTTGCATGTTCTAGGAACACTAACAATGGTATCAAGAGCCAATTTTAAGCATGAAAATTTTAGGGTTCATGAGACTAAAATTTGGGGCTTTTATGTTTTGAGCATGATTATTTCAAATTGATGATTTGAGCATGCTTAGAATATGTTAACTTAGAGTTGTGCATGATTAGATTTGAAAAAAACAAAAGAATCAAAAATTAAAAAAAATTTAAGGTGGCCGAAAGTTGCAGTTCATGGGACTACATTTTTTTTATTTTTGTAACATGAAATGATGTGTTTAAATGCATGTTTAAATGTTGATTGTTGGTTTGATTAGATTAGAATCAAAGTCAATAATGTTTATGTTAAATCAAAGAGCATGTTGAGCATGAAATGATGAATTTAGGATTCAATTTGTGTTGAGCATGAAATAATGTGTTTTGGCTTCAATTTGTGTTAAGCATGAATTGATGGATTAAGCATGATTAATTAAGTTAATTGGTATTTTGGAAATATTGAGTTTAATTAATTAATCATGGCTAATACACTTTAATTAAAATAATTGTGATATTTAGAATATTATAATTATGTTAATAAGCCTTTAATTATGTAATGGGCTAAAAATGTGTATTTGGGCTTAATAGGCTTGGTTTAACTAAGTTTGGTTTTGGACTTTTAGATTGAATCCAATTGGGCCCAAAACCAATTCCATAAAGTCCAAATACATCACTTGGCCCTTTAAAGAATTTAATTGGGCCTAATAGGCCTAAATTGATTTGTTGGCAATAGGGTGATTCTTATTGGGCCTTGGCATTTTGGGTTTGATCCATTATGGCCAAAGCCCATGCCTTAAGAATCAATTAAAAGCCCATTGGACTTTAATTGAAATGACATTGGATGTTATTGGGCCTTTGAGACCCATTAAGACTGGATTTGGAATCCAAGTCTTTAAGGCTTATAAGTAAGTGTAAATATTTAATTTGGAATTAAATTTGGAATTAGTATTGAATACAAATAAATTGGATTTAAAGTTGTAGTTCGATATAATTCAAGAATACGTACTTTAAGTATTTATTCTTAACGAGTTGGACTCGTGCAAATCAAATCGTTGTTTGAACATTGGATGGTCATTAATTCAAAGATTAATTAATTGGATTAGATTGATTGAATAACATGATTTGTATGATTACATGAATATGTTGTATGAATAATGTATATCGGATGGATATTAGAAGGGCAAGGGCAGTTTTGGAAATTGTTGTAATAAGTTTAGAATTTATTAAATTGGACCTACGTGTCCAGCCTTTTATCTCCTCTCTCATTGTATTTCTATTCTCACATATTCCCCTCAATGTAAATGAGGTTTCTTTATTGTATTTTGTAATTGGGTAGTAGTTAGAATAGTTCTAGCCGGAGAGAAGAAATGGAGTGATTTATTCTAGGAACAATTTGTGACATATCCATCCGTATATCATTATTAATTTATTTATCTATACGCGCTTTATTATGTATTTAGAATGCATGTTTAAGGGTGTATGATGATGAGACCTTAACAAATATAATAAATTGGTTGCCAATTTGCACGCGAAAAACTCTCACAACATATTAAGCGTTTTTCCTTCCGTTGAGTGATTCTTACTCAAGATCCAAAGTTGTCATTGGTTGTTGGCCAAAGTCAAGACCTTTGTCAATTGCGGATGTGTTTGAATCATGAGAGTTTTGTTCCATATCAGTGTCTTGTCCAAGTTGTGATTTATTGGCCAAAGTCAAGATCACGTCTTGTCCATCGACATTGATTACGAAGCTTTCCATGTCAATGGGTTCCGCTTAACTAGGATCATTAAGTTTGTTGTGCCAAAGCCAAGGCTTAGTTGATTCAGAGGAAAAAGGTTAGGTAATATATTTGATATATTGTCATATATAAGATATATGTTTCTGACTTGGATGTTCACCTACTGGATCTAGGAATTGGATGAGATCCAATTGATCTTAGAGATATACCTAGTTAAGTATCATACAATTTGTTGGCCAAAGTCAAGATTGTGTGTTATTTAACGGGATCCTAGCCCACTATGAAACATGGTTTCCCGAGTACTCGACAGAGGGTTAGAGGCTCGCCGAAAAATAGTGGGAGGCAAGAATTAAATTTGCAATATTCATTTAGATACTTGCCATACGCGCTCAATCAAATATCATTCGTCAAATAAATTAAATGTTAGTTGAACTAATATTTAATAGTTGTTTTAATTTAACAGTTAGACTGTATTCAAACTACTTCATTTATAGTTGATTATATAATTGGATTATAGTAATCAATATATATTTGAATTTTACCCTTCAATTACAGTTTATTATATAATTGGATTATAGTAATCAATATATTTGGATTTTACCAATCATTTATAATGCTTATATAATTGGATTATAGTAATCAATATATATTTGATTTTAACCAATAAAATTGTAATAAGTTACATTAGATAGTACCTGAAATCGTTGATTTAATAGTTGGACTATTAGAATCAAGATTAAATTGAAAAATTAGTGTTTGAAATATTATCCTAGAGAAAATGTGTTTAGACGACTTTAATTTTCAAATTGGGAATAAATTTCAGGATAATCCTGAAACTAAGAAGTTACTTTATTTGATAAAATAACATCTTAGGCCTAAGCCCAGAGTTAAGCAAATAGTAGAGCATGATCTTTGGAAGATTCATGTGATGATAACTTTAATGTTTAATCCATTATGCTTGCCATAAAGACTCCTTAATTTCCTAATCAGAACTAAGGATTAGATCATTAAAGTATGATGAAGAAATTGAAGGATCTTCATAGATCTATTCTTAGATCTTAGAAGTATTAAATTGCAATTAATAACTCTTGGAGAGTTAATGGCCATTCTCAATGAGATAAAGCCAAAGTTTGCAATAAGGCAAGTAGCGCAAGGCGCACCCTACTTCGATATTCTAGAAACCCAAGGCTTGGCCAAAGGCTTCTGGGATATAGAAAAGGGCAAAGGCAAAATCATTACTGTCTTCTAGGAAGACAAAAGACATATCCCAATATGTCTGCTTAAACTGTTGCAAATGGGATCACTGAAGCGTGACTACCGTATGGACAAAGCAGACATGAAGGAATTGAAGAAGGGCAAGGCTGTGACTTCAAATATATTTGTCATAAATATGTTCACTACTAGTATTAAAATTGGATTTTAAATACTAAATATGATACATAAATATGCATTGATGTGCTGAATCTGCTATGAGCAGGATACTGACTTCAATTGAGATTAATCTGCGAATCGAAAACGGGACGAAGGTCGCTGTTTTACCGTAGATACCTAAGTTTAGGAACTACCCTTCGGGTGTGTACTTAAATAGGAAACTGTTCTAATGTAACTAGTTTGACTAGAAACATTATCTCCATATCAGGGTTTAACCCGTTGCGGGTATACCTTTATATTCTAGAACACTAAATTGTTTTATTTTATAAAGATGATATTGAGATAAACACATTAGATGTGAGTAACAGTATTTATATTTTGAATATAAATAAATCTTAAACATATAATATGACGAACAAATAGCTCAAACTGATTTGATCAGATAAGACTTATTTATGGCAGTGTTGTCTGAGACACATTAAACAAGACTCGTATATCCACACTTTTGAAGAGTGGATACTATGACGGATTTGATTCCATTCAAATGATGTCTACGAATCTAGTTTATTAGGTAAAGTACCTAAAATACCTTTTACTTGGTAAAAGTGTAAGTACCATCAATCTGTTAGCCCTCATTCATAGTGACGTAAGTGGGGCCATGTCTAGCTAGGCTAAATGTGGAAATGAAAGTTTCGTGACCTTTACGGATGTAGCATCGCGTTATGGTTATGTGTTTCTTATGAAGCACGAATCGGAAACTTTTAGAGTTTCGACACGAAATAGACAAACAGATCGGCTAAAGTATTAAAACCATCACGATTTGACCATGATGAAAATACTTAAGCAGTAAGTTTCTCAAATACTTGAAATAGTATAGTATTCTTTCAATGAGGACTCCTCCTGAAACACGTCAGTTTGACGGTGTGTCTTAACGGAGAAACCAAATTTTGTTGGACATGATAAGGTTAATCATGAGTCGCTCTGAGCTACCATTTTCCTTTAAAGGGATAAGCATTTAACAGTGCAATACTTATTTTGAATAAGGTTCCATGAAAATTTGTTTGACAGATCTTATATTAGATATGAACAGGAAAGAAACTGGGTTTCTCACTCCTGAAGATTTGAGATGCTGGGCATATGTTTGGATGATACCAAACAAGAACCCAAATTGGACAAGTGCCAATTGTAGGTTATCATAGGGAAACCAAAGTATATTACTTATACATCTCACAAGAGAACAATTTTAATTGTTGCTCACCATGCGGTTTTCCTAAGAGGAATACCGATATGCAGTGGTAAGTGGGAGGATAGTAAAACTCGATGAAAATCGGAGTAATACTATTCAAAGCACCAAGTCCTTAATGGAACACAAACAGTTCATCAATGATGAAACTGTACCAGTAATCTTTTAATACACAAGAACCGCGTAGATCAGAGAGAGTCAGAAAACAACCTGGGTATGGGTTTCTGATCTCACCTCAGAAAGATGTCAATCTTATTGAGGAATACGAACTGACTACGTATGATGAAGTATCGACTCCCTATTATGGCAAAGTGCCATGAGTCCAAATGGATTCCATGTATATCAATTATATTTGGACACTAGTTGTTGTACCGCAAGGCATTGTGCCTATTGGTACTATATAGGTCTTCAAGGAAGAAATACGTGGATGGCAGCATACCAACGTACTAAGCTGGGCTTGTAGCGGAAAGGTATCGTTATCAACATTGCGTTGATTACAACAAGATCTTTTACCTATTGCCACGTTAAATCTATTTGGATAATGCTTACTGATGCTGCATGTTTCAATTATGAAATATGGCAGCTGAACGGGAAAATCGCTTTCCTGAAAAGGAAACCTTTTTGGAGGATGTTGTACATCCTGATGGTTGTGTCGTACCAAAACTAGCAAACAAGGTTTGCAGGTTATTCGATCCATGTATGGATTGAAGTAAGCATTGGGTTCTTGGAACTATCGTTTTGATGTAATCATAATGGTGTATGATTTGATTCAAAACAAATATGATTCTTGTGTATATAAGGAGGTTAGTGGGAGCGCACTGACAATGATGTCCTAAATAATGATGATATGTCATTTCTTGGAAATGATATTAGCATATTACCATCGGTGAAAGCTTGGCTTTCATTAAAAATTCTCCGTAGAATTCTTGGGAGTAACAACCTTTATTCTAGGAATAAAGATCTACTGAGTTAGATCTAAAGGTTATTGACACTCTGCGAGAACTCGTACATTGAAAAATGTACGCGACATGGTGTCTCATATGCTTTGAGCATATGGATTCACAAATAGGTCAATCCAAGTGATAGTCACTGGATTGATAATAAGAACATCTGTTAGTATCTTAGAGAACTAAGGATGATGTCTTAAACTATGGAGATGGAGAACTTGAAGTGACTTGGATCACTGTTGCAAGTTTCCTAACCGATTAAGCGACTAAAAGTCATAACAACGGTACTATACAGTTTGCATAACGGTACAGTGAGCTGGAAATCTTCTAAGCAAGATGATGTTGCCGAATAAACAACAAATGCGGGTTATTGCTGCGGCTGAGGCAGCAATAGAAACCATCTGGGTCATTAACAAATCTAATTAGATTAGATATAGTTCTGTTAGCAGCTGAGCTAGGTTACAGCGCAGACTAAAGAATTAATGGTCTCATCAACGATCCATATATATACTTCGACTATTCATCTGATTCGTTCGGATCATACATCGTGGCGATGTGATGATCGAATAAATTGCATCAGAGGATAATCATACAAACCGCTGACGAAAGCCTTTCCTCAGTAGTTTGAGCGAAC
>SKCR01045467.1:0-81355 GCA_019454045.1 Zanthoxylum bungeanum | reverse complement strand
TTACTGGAATATTAGATCTATAACAGGCGTAGCATACCGTAGTATAGTGTATATCGAACCAGTATCGGATGATCACATTCTAGGGCTGGATAAGTGTCTGCCCCGTCCGAAACACATATCGGATGTCAAGCAACCAGTCTCTTTGAATCGGATAATCCTGACCTAGTCATATTATCCCGATGGTTGCAACCATTATAGAGTACTAGTTCTGAATCCCTCGCGATCATCATCTCCATATGTCTGAAGTGATACTTCCATCTTGACATCACACCCAGTACACTATGATTCTCGATAAACCCAGAAGAGGTATACACAGAACTCGTTAAAGCCCTGGACCACCAAACCTAAATTTTACCGATTGTCGTAAGTACTAGCGATGCAAATCTCAGGTTAAGATCATATGCACCTACCCTGAAGCGGACTCCCATAGACACGCAGACATACTACCAATGGGACTCCGCGGGGTCTATCCAGAGCGAAGCTGTTTTCCGTACTATCGGTAAAACACAACCTCCTACCGCACTTGCATAAGTATCCAATACTTAAATATATGAGAACTATGCCGTTGTGCCCTCACAACATGCACAAGTGTAGTACTAGTCTATTCCGCATTATCGATGTCCAATCTCGATAATACTACGACTAGGGATATTAATGATTAAACCTTTATGGATTGATACTGTTCTCATCATCACAATCCGGAACTAATCATAGGGACTTTTACCATTTATATATCAAAGTAAATAAATTACAAAACGGTAAAAGTCAATTTCATTACTACATAGTTAATTTTGTACAATAATACAATATCATTTACAAAATAGTGACGCTATGGGACATTACTGTCTAACACAATCAACGCAATATATTCATCACATGAATCAAAATATATTCATTCTCATGAATATTAAAATTTTGCATACTCATCCCAACATGCATTCTAACAATTTATATCTCATATAAATCATTTAAAACTGAAACTTTTAAAGGAGAAGGGTCAAGAACACTTTTCAACCCTAGCTCTTGATGCCAATTGTAACAAACACATTTCATTATGCGTAGCGGAATACTATTAGCTTCGAGATCAACCTTGAAAATTTCTAACCTTCTCTTTTGTTAAAACCGAATTCCACCAACTCTTGTTGAATGGTTTTGCTCCTCGATGTGGATGTGTTTCCTTTCGAGATATGATGTTTGGATCAACCACTCGATCTTCCGAACTATGACTCGAAACCAACAAACCGAAGTGTGGGCTTCACTCAAAAATATTAATCTCTAAACTTTTTAGAGATTTATGTTGTCACATAATTATTGGCTTTTAGAAAGAGTTGGTGAAGAAGATGAAAATCTAACTCACGTTTTTCTTTCTCTGTTAGGGTTGGTGCTCAGAGCGCCAATTTCTTATGTATTTCCCTGTAAATATTTTTGTAAATATTTTACTATGAATAAAATAAACAATTTCTATAATATAACATCTCTTTATATATGGTAAAGACGTAATTGACCTTAAAATAATTAGTTATGATACAGTTGTAAAAGCGTCGCAACTAACATTGAGTTGTATCATAACAATATCATTTTTTTAACAGTTCCTGGTCAAGGTTTACATTAGTTGGTCAGGAAGTAAACCCGCTGAGACCGATACATGTCGTATACTGAAATCTTGGATTTCAATGGTCGATTCTCAATGAACCATCAGTCTTGGATACTCATTAAGACATGTAGGTGTTTATATCGGATAAGCACTGAACGATTCACTGAAGATTCTAAATGGATGGTACAGCAACGTCAATAAGAATCTTCTAGGGTTGAGTAGCATATTGATTTTTTGACTTGAGATTGTTGGACAATTATGACCCATAGCATCACTATTTGTACAGAACATGGCGTTGTTGTACAAATAAACTATGTGACAAATGAAATTGCTATTTTATCATTTGTAATTGGATTACCAGAATTTATAAATGATAAAAGTCCATATGATTAGTACCGGAGTAATAAGATATCAGACAGTATTAATCCACGTAAGGTTTAATCATTAAATATCCTTAGTCGTAGTATTATCGGGACTGGATATTGATAATGCGGAATATGCTAGTATTACACTTGTGCGTGTTATGGAAGCGTAACGACATAGTTCTCATATATTTGGGTATTGGATACTCATGCAAGTGTAATATGAGGTTCTGTTTACCGATGGTACGGAAACAGCTTCGCTCTGGATAGACCCCTCGGAATCTCATTGGTAGTATGACTATGTGTCTATGGTAGTCCGAATCAGGGTAGATGTTTTTGGTCTTAACCTGAGACTTGCATCGCTATTACTTGCGACAATCAGTATACTTTGGTTTTGGTCGTCCGGGGCTTTAACATGTTCTGTGTACGCCTCTTCTGGGTATACTGAGAATCGTAGTGTATTGGGTGTGATGTCGAGATGGAAGTATCACTTCAGTCATATGGAGATGATGAACAAGTAGGATACGGAACTGGTACTCTTGTATGATGCAGCTATCGGGATAATATGACAAGGTCATGATTATCCGATTATAGAGACTAGTTACTAGAGATCTGATATATGCTTCATACGGGGCAGACACAATTCCAGACATAGACCTAACATGTGATATCTGATACTGGATCGTAATATGTAATACTACGTATGCTACGCTTAACAAATATTACAAATTCCTTTAAAGAATATTTCTGGAGAATTGGGTAGGCACGGTGTTTTGCTAGAAGCCAACAATGTCTTGTAAATCGGTAAGAACATGGTACCGGGTACGCACGTATTCGGATAGTCCGAATACCGTATTTACTGCCAACATATCCAGTGATCTCTTGGGTCGCTTCCCGAAGATTCACCGTTGAGATTTGACTCGAACAGAAAATTAATCTGGGATTAATTATGAAAGAGAAAATTAATCTGGGATTAATTACGGCAATAAATTAATTTGGGATTAACTAAAAGAGAAAGAATTAATCTGAGATTAATTACGGCGAGAATTTATCTAGGATTAAGTTCGACAATAAGAGATAACGCGATTAATTTGGAATTAATCGGCAAAATAAATTTAATAGTTAAATTGGATTTTCTATTTAATTTATTTAAATGGGCTAAGATAATATATCGGATATATTAATTGAAATTATATTTCAAAGCGGAATTAAAATTGGATTTTAATTCAAGCGAACGAATTAATTACGAATTAATTCGTAAGCGACTTCCGTAATAATTTTGCTAGGTATTTTTATTTAATTAAATTAGATTTAATTACGTCGCGACTGAAAATTCGTTTAGTCGGATTAAACGAACTGGGTCCAAAGTGTGTTGTGAAAAGCCAACTTGAATTTGGAATTCAAATTTGGGTGGGACCCACATCACTTACATCACATGTCACTTTTTGGTGATGGAAGTGGTTGGAAACTTTAATTTTTGGGCATTAATCACACATCACATATTATTTAAAGTTAAGTTTTGGAAACAAAATGTGACTATTCAGCTTCTCCCAAAAACTCTCTCATTGTCAAATACAAAGCTCCTTGGAGGAGAAAATTTTTCTTTCAATTTTGTTCAAGATAGCACTTAAAGGAGTGAATCAAGGTGATAAGGAAACTCACCCGGGTGTTGGAAACACTCAAGAAGGACTTGGAGATTCCATCGAAATGCATAAAAAGTTTGAACTCATCCAATGAATGTGATTATTTTCCGCAACTCTTTTGATTTTATTCACATGCAAATCACTCTTAGACGATCTTGGAATGTTCTAGGAACACTTACAATGGTATCATAGCGATCTAAGTTTGATTTGAATTTCTAGGTTTCATGACTTTAAATTTGGGATTTTGGCTTGGAGCTTGATTTGCCTAAATTGTTGGTTGGGATATGTTTATATGATGTTCAATTAAACTTGTGCATTGTTGGAATTGTGAAAATTTGATAGGATTAATTTTCCCCAATTTGTATGCCTTGGCCGAATACATGACCTAGAGTGTTCATGGTTAATTTTTGGAAATTTAACAATTGGATTTGTTGAAGGCATGAAATGTATCTTAGATGTTGATTTAATTAGATTGAAATCAAATTTGATGTTAATTTTGTTGCCATTGTCGTGAGCCTTGAAGCATGTTATAAGATTGATTTTGTTTCAATTTATATTAGACATAAGTTGATTAATTAGAGCATGATTAATTGAATTAATTAGTGTTTTGGAAGCGTTAGATTAATTAATTAATTAAGGTAATTACACTTGAATTGAATTAATTTGTAATTTGGAATAATAAGTTAATTTAATTTATTGTATTCGGGCTTAATGGGCTTGGTTGGGCCAAATTTGGTTTAGGAAAATTGGTGGATCCAATTTGGCCTAAAACCATTTCCATAAAGTCCAAATATGATAATTGGGCCTAATGGGCCTAAATTTCTCACATGTTGCCATGATTAAATCCATTCGGATAATGCTTGCTAATGTTGCATATTTCATTTAGGAAATATGACACTTGGACGCCAATCTGCTTTTCTTAACGGAAACCTTTTTGAGGATGTTTACAACTTCCTGACGGTTTTTGTTGTGCCAAAATATGCAAACAAGGTTTGCAAGTCAAATCGATCCATTTATGGATTGAAGCAAGCATTGCGTTCTTGGAACCAGAGTTTTGATGTAATCATAATGGTATATGATTTAATTCAAAACAAATATGATTCTTGTGTATATAATACGGTTAGTGGGAGCGCACTAACAATGAATGTCCTATAAGTTGATGATGTATTGCTTCTTAGCAATAACATTCCAATAATATAATCAGTGAAAGCTTGGCTTTCATTAAAATTCTCCTTGGAATACCTGGGAGAAGCAGGCTTTATTATAGGAATAAAAATCTACTGGGATAGATCTAGAAAGCTGCTGACACTCTTTCAGTGTTCGTACGTTTTGTTATGTACGTGACATGGTGTCTCATATGCTTTGAGCATATGGAGTCACAATTAGGCCAATCCAGGTGATGGTCACTGGATTAATGTAAAGAACATCCTTGAGTATCTTGGACGAACTAAGGATGCTTTCTGGAAATATGGGGAAATGAGAACTTGAGGTAACTAGGTTCACCGCTTTAAGTTTCCAAACCGATAAAGATGACTTTAAGTCACAATAAGGGTACATATTTAGTTTGAATAACAGAATAGTGAGCTGGAAATCTTCCAAGCAAGATATTGTTGTCGAATAAACAACAAAATCGGAACATTGCTGCAGTTGAGGCAGCAATAGAAGCATTTTGGATCTATATAGTCCTAATTGGATTATGAGTAGTTCTGTTAGCAGCTGAGCTAGGGTACAACATATGCTGAAGAACCACGGTCTCATCAATGATCTAAGTATGTACTTCGACTAATTCATCTGATTCGTTCGATCATACCTCGTGGCAATGTGATGATCGAATAAATTGCATCAAGTGATAACATTGCAAATCCGCAGACGAAAGATGTTTCTCTGCAGAAATTTGAGCAACCTGTATATATTCAGGTGTTAGACACTTGAGTGATTGGCTATAGGCCAAGTGGGAGATTGTTGGACAATTATGACCCAGAACATGACGTTGTTGTACAAATAAACTATATGACAAATGAAATTGCTCTTTTATCATTTGTAATTGGATTATCGGAATTTATAAATGATAAAAGTCCATATGATTAGTACCAGATTAATAAGATATGAGACAGTATTAATCCACGTAAGGTTTAATCATTAAATATTCCTAGTCGTAGTATTATCGAGACTGGACAACGATAATGCGGAATCGGCTAGTATTACACTTGTGCGTGTTATGGAAGCGTAACGACATAGTTCTCATATATTTGGGTTTTGGATACTTATGCAAGTGTAATAGGAGGTTCTGTTTACCGATGGTACGGAAACAGCTTCGCTCTAGATAGACCCATCAGAATCCCATTGGTAGTATGACTATGTGTCTATGGGAGTTTGAATCAGGGTAGGTGTATTTGGTCTTAACCTGAGACTTGCATCGCTAAAACTTGCGACAATCAGTATACTTTGGTTTTGGTCGTCCGGGGCTTTAACAGGTTATGTGTACGCATTTTCTAGGTATACTGAGAATCGTAGTGTATTGGGTGTGATGTCAAGTGGGAACTATCACTTCAGTCATATGGAGATGATGATAACGCAGGATACGGAACTGGTACTCTTGTATGATGCAGCTATCGGGATAATATGACAAGGTCATGATTATCCAATTATAGAGACTAGTTACCAGATATCTAATATATGCTTCGTACGAGGCAGACGCAATTCCAGCCCCAGACCTAGCATGTGATATCTGATACTGGATCGTAATACGTAATACTAAGTATGCTACGCCTGACAAAGATTACATATTCCTTTAAAGAATATTTCTGGAGAATTGGGTAGGCACGGTGCTTTGCTAGAAGCCAACCATGTCTTGTAAATCGGTAAGAACATGGTACCGGATACGCACGTATTCGGATAGTCCGATGACCGTATTTACTGCCAACATATCCAGGGATCTCTTGGGTCGCTTCCCGAAAATTCACCGTTGAGATTTTACTCGAATAGAAAATTAATCTGGGATTAATTTTGGCAATGAATTAATCTGGGATTAATTAAAAGAGAAATAATTAATCTTAGATTAATTGCGACGAGAATTTATTTGGGATTAAATTCGTCAAGAAGAGAGAACGCGATTAATTTGGAATTAATCGGCAAAATAAATTTAATAGTTAAATTGGATTTTTCTATTTAATTTATTTAAATGAGCTAAAATAATATATCGGATATATTAATTGAAATTAGATTTCAATGCGGAATTACAAATGGATTTTAATTCAAGCGAACGAATTAATTTAGAATTAATTTCATAAGCGACTTCCGTAATAATTTTACTAGGCATTATTATTTAATTTAATTAGATTTAATTACGTCGCGACGGAAAATTCGTTTAGTCGGATTAAACGAACCGGGCCCAAAGTGTGTTGTGTCAAGCCAACTTGAATTTGGAATTCAAATTTGGGTGTGGCCCATATCACTTACATCACATGTCACTTTTTGGTGATGGAAGTGGTTGGCAACTTTATTTGTTAGGTATTAATCACACATCACACATTATTTAAAGTTAAGTTTTGGAAACAAAATATGACTATTCATCTTCTCCCAAAAACTCTCTCATTGCCGAATACATATCTCATTGGAGGAGAAATTTTTTCTTTAAATTTTTGTTCAAGCTAGCACTTAAAGGAGTGAATCAAGATGATAGGGAAACTCACCCAAGTGTTGGAAACACTCACGAAGGACTTGGAGCTTCCACCGAAATGCATAAAAAGTTTTGAACTCATCCGATCAATGTGAGTATTTTCCGCATTTCTTTTGATTTTATTCACACAAAAATCACTCTTAGACGATCTTGGAATGTTCTTGGAACATTTACAATGGTATCAGAGCGATCTAAGTTTGATTTGAATTTCTAGGTTTCATGACTAAATTTGGAATTTTTGGCTTGGAGCTTGATTTGCCTAAATTATTGGTTAAGATATGTTTATATGATGTTCAATTAGATTTGTGCATTGTTAGAATTGTGAAAATTTGATAGGATTAATTTTCCCCAATTTGTATGCCTTGGCCGAATACATGACCTAGAGTGCTCATGGTTAATTTTTGGAAATTTAACAATTGGATGTGTTGATGGCATGAAATGTATCATAGATGTTGATTTAATTAGATTGAAATCAAATTGGATGTTAATTTTGTTGCCATTGCCGTGAGCCTTGAAGCATGTTATAAGATTGATTTTGCTTCAATTTGTGTTGGACATAAGTTGATTAATTAGAGCATGAATAAGTGAATTAATTAGTGTTTTGGAAGCATTAGATTAATTAATTAATTATGGTAATTACACTTGAATTGAATTAATTTGTAATTTGGAATATTAAGTTAATTTAATTTTTTGTATTTGGGCTTAATGGGCTTGGTTGGGCCAAGTTTGGTTTATGATAATTGGTTGGATCCAATTTGGCCTAAAACCATTTCCATAAAGTCCAAATATGATAAATGGGCCTTTAAAATTTTAATAGGGCCTAAATTGATTTTTGGCATAGGGTGATTCCTAATTGGGCCTTGGCATCTTGGGTTTGACCCATAATTGACAAAGCCCATGCCTTAAGAATTAATTGAAAGCCCATTGGACTTTAATTGAATAATATTATATACTAATTGGGCCTTTGAGACCCATAAAGATTGGATTTGGAATCCAAGTCTAAAAGGCACTATTGAAACTGTAATTATTTAATTTAGAATTAAATACTATTTAGTATTGGATACAATTTAAATTGGATTTAAAATTGTAGTTGGATATAATTCAAGAATACGTACTTTGAGTATTTATTCTTAAACGAGTTGGACTCGCGCAAATCAAATCGTTGTTTGAACATTGGATGGTCATTAATCAAAGATTAATTAATTAGATTAGATTGATTGAATAACATGCATTGTATGAATACTTGGATGTATGTATGAATAATGTATATAGGATGGATATTAGAAGGGTGAGGGCACTTTTGGAAATTGTTGTAATAAATTTAGAATTTATTAAATTGGACCTACACGTCAAGCCTATTATCTATTTATCTCATTGTATTTCTCTTCTCACCAATTTCCCTCAATGTTAATGAGGTTTCTTTAGAAGTATTATGTAATTGGGTAGAAGTATGAATAGTGCTAGCGGGAGAGAAGAAATGGAGAGATTTGTTCTAGGAACAAATTTTATTGTATATCCATCCAAATTTCATTATTAATTTTATCGCGCCTTATTATGCTTTTAGAATGCATGCTTAAGGGTGTATGATGAGACCTAATTAAAGATAATAATTTGGTTGCCAACACGCGACAAAAACCCTCATTTTATATTAAGCGTTTTTCCTTCCATTGAGTGATTCTCTCTCAAGATCCAAGATTGGCTTTGGTTTATTGGCCAAAGTCAAGACCTTTGTCCATCGCGGATGTGTTTGAATCATGAAAGCTTTGTTCCATATCGTACGCCTTGGGCAAGTTGTGATTGTTGGCCAAACTCAAGGTCACTTATTGTTCATCGGCCTCGATTACGAAGCTTTCCCACGTCAATGGGTCACGCTTAACTGGTTTAATTAAGCTTGTTGAGCCAAAGCCAAGGCTTAGTTGATTCAGAGGAAAAAGATTAGGGAATATATCAGATATATTGGCATATATTGGATATATGTTTCGGACTTGGATGTCCACCTATTGGATCTAGGAATTGGATGGGATCCAATTGATCTTAGAGATCTACCTAGTTAAGTTTCATACAATTTGTTGGCCAAAGTCAAGGTTGTGTGTTATTTAATGGGATCCTAGCCCACTAGGAAACTAGGTTTCCCGAGTACTCCACAGAGGGTTAGAGGCTCGCCGAAAATTAGAGGGAGGCAAGTATTAAATTTGCAATTTTGTTTAGATACTTGACAATACGGGCTCATTTCATTTTTCATCATTAAAAAAATTTATATGTATTAGTTGGACTAATATTCAATTGTTGTTTTAATTAAACAGTTGGACTGCATTCAAACTACTTCATTTATAGTTGATTATACAATTGGATTATAGATCAATATTTTTGAATTTAACTAATCAAATAGCAGTTGATTATATAGTTAGACTATAGTAATCATTATAATCAATTGTACTCAAAATCGTTGATTGGATAGTTGGACTATTGGAATCAAGATAACTGAAAGATTAGCATTTAAAACATAATCATGGTGAAAATGTCTTTAAGCGGCTACAATTTTCAAATTGGGAATAGAACCTCGGGATAGTCCTGGGAGCCAAGAAATTACTTTATTTGATAGAGTGACATCTCGGGCCTGAGCCGGAGTTGAGCAAATAGTGGAGCATGAGCTTTGGAAGACTCATGGTGATGACAACTTTAGTGCTCAATCTGTTATGCTTGCCGCAATGATTCCTTAATTTCTTTGTCAGAACTAAGGATTAGATCCTTATAGTATGATATTGAAATTGAAGGATCTTTATAGATCTATTCTTAGATCTTAGAAGTACCAATTGCAATAAGAAAACCCTTGGAGAGTTAATGACTATGCTCAAGGAGAGAGAGCCAGAGCTTGCTAAATGGCAAGTAGCGCAAGGCGCATCTTACTTCAATATCCCAGAAGGTCAAGGCTTGGTCGAAGGCTTCTAGGGATATGAAATAGGGGAAAAGGCAAAATCGTCACAGTCTTCTGGGAAGAAAAAAGACATATCCCAAGATGTCTGCCTAAACTATGGCAAACGGGGTCACTGGATGCGTGACTGCCGTATGGAAAAGGCAGACATGAAGGAAGTGTAGATGGGCAAGGCTTCGACTTCAGGTGTGTTTGTTATAAACATGTCCACTGTTGGTTTTAAAATTGGATTTTAGATACTGGATGTGGTACATAAATATATGTACTGATGTGCGGGATCTGCTGATTAGTAGGAGACTGGCTTCAGATGAGATCGATCTATGATTTGGAAACGGGACGAGAGTCGCTGTTTTGGCCGTAGAAACCTAAGTTTTGGAACTGCCCTTTGGGCATGTACTTAAATTATGAGACTGTTATAATGTATCTAGTTTGACTAGGAACATTATCTATGTATCTAGTTTAACCTGTTGCAGGTATACCTTTATATTCTAGAACACTAAGTGTTTTGTTTATAAAGATGATATTGAGATAAGCACATTAGATGTGAACAACAGTATTTATATAAGAATATAAATGAATCTCAAACATATAATATGACTAACAAAGCTCAAACTGTATAAATCTGTTGAGATTTAAAAGTGGAATTGTTGTCTGGACACATTAACAAGACTCGTATATCCACACTTTCGAAGAGAGGATACTAGGACGAATTTGATTCTAATTCAAATGATGTCTACGAATCTAGTTTGTTAGGCAAAGTGCCTAAAACACCTTTTACTTGGTAAAAGTGCAAGTGCCACCGATCTGTTAGCCCTCGTTCATAGTGCGTAAGTTGGCCCATGTCTAGCTAGGCTAGAGGTGGATATGAATACTTCATAACCTTTACGGATGTGGCAACGCGTTACGGTTATGTGTATCTAATGAAACACAAGTAAGAAACTTTTGAGTAATTCAAAGAGTTTCGACACGAAGTAGAAAACAAATCGGCAAAAGTATTAAAACATTACAGTTGGACCGTGGTGAAAATACTTAAGCAATAAGTTTCTCGATTACTTGAAAGAGTATAGTATTCTTTCACAATGGACTCCTCCCGGAACACCTAAATCGAGTGGTGTGTCCGTACGGAGAAACCGAACTTTGTTGGACATAGTAAGGTTAATGGTGAGTCACTCTGAGCTACCATTTTCCTTCTATGGATACGTATTAAACAATGCAATACTTGTTTTGAATAAGGTTCCGTCCAAAGTCTGTTGGACAGACTCTACATTTGATATGAACAGGAAAGAACCGGGTTTCTCATTCCTGATGATTTGGGATGTTGGGCATATAATTGAATGTTTGGATGATACCAACTAGAACCCAAATCAGATAAGTGCCTATTTGTAGGTTATCCTAGGGAAACCAAAGTATAGTACTTTTACAACTCATAAGAGAACAATGTAATTGTTGCTCTCCATGCCGTTTTCCTACTAGAGGAATTCCTATATGCAGTGGTAAGTGGGTGGAAAGTAAAACTCGATGAAAATCGGAGTAATACTGTTCGAGGCACCGATTCCTTAACGGAACACAAACAGTTCATCAGGGATGAAACTGCACCACAATCTTTGAATACACAAGAACCGAGTAAATCAGAGAGATTCAGAAAACAACCTAGGTGTAGGCACTGCATTTTTGCATGGTAAGTCCCGATGATGGTACCTTGTATGGAGGCAGTCTCTTTTATGTCGCGGGGGTCGCGGGAAGAGGACGCCGGAAAGGCAAAGTTAAGAATTGACTTTTTGGTGGATTTTATTCGCTCGTTTTGTTTCGGGTTCGTCGTCGCCTTTTCCATTTCAAAATCATCCTTCGCTTGGAATCCAATCCTCGCTCTTTCTCACACATTTTCTCTCTCTCTAACTTTCCATGCAAAATTAAAATCTATCAACCATTTAAAATAATTTGAATTAAATTAAATCATTAAAAATTATCAACCAATTAAATAATAATTTTAACAAAAATAAAAAATAACCAAAACACAAAATAAATACACACTTCACACATTCCATACACAAACTAAATAAATTAAACAAAAATCAAAAAAACATAAAACAAATAATTCCCAAAATCATGCACCTCATTTTCGGCCATATGCCTTTGTTTTTCAATTGCCACCTTTTATCTTTCTCTCCCACATGAATGCCACACACAAATAATAATCAAACACCAAATACAACTCCCTGCCACCTTCCTTTTTATTTTTTATTCAACAAACACACATGCCCTTCCAAACCAAATGCTCCCCACCCACGTGAATCCTTCAAACCAAATCTCAATTTGTCAACAAAATCCTTAGCTCCACCGAATTTGCTCTTGTTTTGTACCCCTTGATTGCCCTTCAATCACGCTTGGAACACACCCCACACGGAACAAACCATCATCACCAACCTTCAATCATTCGGCTTTGATCTCCATCTTCTCGGTTGATCTCCCTCATCATCCATGGGGAATCATCCCCTCTCGGCATTTGGGGAGTTCACCACTCTTTTGGACCTGATCACGGCACCTCATTAACAAAAACCTTCACGCCAATGGAACCCACAGCACCTCCACGCACAGCAAACTGATCATCATTTTATCTTCAACTCTCGGCATGATCATCTATCAAATGGATCCTCTCGGCTAAGATCATCCATGGCCATTAATCACCAGTCACGCGAATAGCACCAAAACAACCCACTCACTGCCGAGCTCACCACAAACATCCATGATCCTACAATACCGAGACATCCTCAGCCATCAACCCTAGCCACTACACTGCCAAGGAGCCTCACACCCCTTCACGGCCTGAAACAGCAACTGGACACACCTTCCACGCACCTCAACCAGCCCACGCCATAAGCATCACCTCTCGGCCACCTTCACTGCAGAGAGAACCATTTTGGATCATCATGTGAACACAAAAACTGCCCTAACCGAGAACCCTAGCCCTGCACAACATCATCACACACCAAACTGCCATGCACCTACTGCACTGTCGAGCTCCCCACGTGTATGAAACCAGCCCCTACAACAACCCCCATGCACGCCATTGCCGTGAAGAACCGAGACCAACAACCTTCATGAAACCCCATAAAACTGCACTGCCGAGACACCCTAGCCGCTGACCGTGAAGAACCCTTTTAAAACCTAGCTAAAACCGAAGCCTAAACAACCCAAAAACCGAGACAGAAATGACTCAAAAATAATCCAAGAGAGAGAATGAGAATTTGAGTTAAAAACAGAGAGAAAAATAGAAGAAAACAGCGAGTGTTTACTCGAGTGAATCAGAGAAAACAACGAGCGGAAACCGTGAGTGAAAACAGCGAAAATAGTAAAAAACAGCGGACCCGTCGAAAACGAACGAAACAACGAAAATAGCGAACCCAAGAAAATAGTGGAAATTATGAATAGTGAAAATAGCAGAAACAGTGGATCAGCGAGAACAGTGGAACGATACCCCTTCCGGCACCATGAAACGCACTCCCGGAAAGCAACTAAAAAGGTAAGACCTGAGGGCACCCTTTGTTATATTTTATTTCGTTGTTCCGGACACGGCGTGCTCGGTTGACGTAGAATACGTCCAACCGGGCATGCGAAGTCCTACATTAAGAACATCCGAGTTCCTTGGCCACATGTTTATCTTACATGTATTTATGAGTTATGTATTTACTGTTATGAGAATATTACTTTCGAAGCATGCAAACTTAGATTTAGAGTAGTTTACCAATGTATGTCTTGTAGACTTGGTTATTATTACACAAATCCATCCATTACAATTGACATAAGTAAAGGACCATTCTGAACCCAACGGTTTGAGGTCTTCCCTTGCGAGGGGTGAGTGCGGCCTTAAATCATTTTCCTGGTTCACACCGGGTGGCGACTCAATTATTCTCCGGTTTAGTCGCCCGTGGGCTACTCCGTACTCTCAACCGGGCCACGAGCCTGGAACAGCATGCGTCGCCCAGTTTCTGTGTCCTACTGTCTGGTGACTCCACTGGGGATAATAGAGAATCGGCTCCGAAATAATGTCTTGTAATGTTTGTGATTTGTGTTTTAATTAATCATGACTACTGTGTTTATGCTTGTGTTTTGGACTGTTGTCATTTGGATTTAGTTGGACTCTTTGTTAAAAGATATGAACTCGTTGTCATTTAAACTGGGACAAGTTCATGTCCTTTTGACAATTAGGCCAAAATTTCTAAAATGCCGATGGGCCAGTTTGTGTCTGGGCCTTTTATCATTTGAAGTTATTTAGTCATGTTATCGCAAAAGTGTAAACCTGTTAGGCCTTTTCAACTGGGACAAGTTTGCACTGCGCAATAATGTGATTGAATACTTTAAAATGATAACGGGCCAATTAATGTAAATTCTTTTATGAGCTTGTTTATTTGCATTGCACACATGTCATGCATACATGCATCATGTTAACCCCTTGTGTCTTAAAAGCCACCATAGACTCTCGTTGGGTTGGGAAAGAAGGAAAATTTGTCAAGGGATCATCAACTAGTATGAATGAGTCAACCAATGAGGAATCCCGTTTAGATCGATTAGAGGCCAAGAATGGAAAGACCATCGGGGAATCCTCGGAAGAAGCAAGCAGAAAAGACAGGATAGCCATTCAGAAATTGGGAAACGGAGCAGTAAAACTGTCAGACTTGGAAGGGAACGAGTTCACCGAGTCGATCAATGTTGATAGATTGAAGCTGTATTTAGCCTGAGGAAGAGAAGACTGAGCAGTCATCAAGAGAATTGACAGAAGACCTAACCTGACGGGATAGGAAGTTCATCCATGCATACACGTAACTTGCATCCCTTGTTTTGTGTTTTGTGTTTGCAGATTTCAGACAAAAGAAAACCAGCATGGGGCGACCAGAGACATGCGGCGCCAAGGAGTACAACGAGGATCTAACCCATCATGAACAGGGAGGACCTCTACACTTGCATACGTACACATCACATGCATGTGTTTTATTCTATTGTTTTGTTTGTGTTCGTAGGTTTCAAAGAAAAAGGAAAAGCGGCAAAGAAAAAAAAAGAGGCACAAGCACTGAGGATGACATTGAAGCCATCTTGACAGAAGGACTTCAGTCATGTCTGGCTGAAGACGATGAATTTAGCGCTAACAGGGAGGCAACCAGTGCACTTTGTTGCGATTTCTGTTTTCATGTTTTGTGTATACATGTTGTTGAGTTTTTAATTTTGTGTGTTATTTTTGTAGGCAAAAACAAAGGTGGAGCATGTTAAGACAGAGGGAATGGTGTTTGGGCAATCACAAGAATGGGAGCTAATTCATTAGTGGTGGCAGAGTAAGGAAAGAATTCATGAGACGCACCTTAATGAATTTATACCAAGCGAGCAACGTATTGAGTACACAATTCCTTTACCTTAATTATTGCTTTGGCTTTGTTATTTTCGTAAGTATGATCCAGACTTTTTTGTTTCGTGACTTGTTTTGGAATTTTTGTAGACAGAATCTATAACTTTTGGGACCTTTCATGACATGTTGAGGTGGAAGGGATCCATAACTTTTTGACATTTTATGACTTCTTTTGGTATTTTCTGTTACTTTCGTGGAAAGAATCCACGACTTTTTGACATATCACGATCTCCTTTGTTATTTTCTGTTATTTTCGTGGAACGAATCCACAACTTTTTGACATCTCACGATTTCTCTCGTTGTTTTCGCAGACAGGATCCAGTAACCTTTTTGACTTATGACGACTCCTTTTGTGGTTTAGCTAACAACCATTCGGTGGAAGATATTAGTGCAATTATTACTCACCCCTTTTCAGGGTCTATAAATTCAGCTCAACATTTATCTCCTCAACACATCAGGATATACATCCAAGTAAGAGAGAGAAAATGGAAGAAACTTCACAGCAGCGATTCAAGAGAATTTTTGTTTTCCGTGGATCCAACAGTGGCAATAAACCTGAATTCATGGAAGCTGCAAAGGAATTGGGGCGAGTCATGGCTGAGAAGAATATACACCTAGTATATGGCGGTGGAAATCTTGGGATAATGGGAAGCATCTCAAAATCCGTCCAGGATAGTGGCAGTCATGTTTTGGGAATCATCCCAAGACCTTTGGCGGACGAACAGTTAATTGGACCAACAAATGGAGATGAACGCATCGTATCAGGTATGTCTGAACGACTCCATGAAATGATAAATACTGCGGATGCGTTTATTGCGTTACTAGGTGGACTTGGTACCCTTGAAGAAATATTCACCGTAGCATCATTGGCGCATTTAAACATTCATCGGAAACCCATCGGGTTGCTTAATATTGAGCACTTCTTCGATTTTCTGTTTGTATTTCTTGCGGAAGCCAAGAGACATGAGTTCGTCACCAAATCTGTGGAAGATATTTTCCTGACTGCGACAAAGGCCGAAGAGTTGATTGACCAGATCCTAGCTTTTGAACCGAAGCTCGACCCTATCCTCTCCAAATTGGACTGGACAGATGGTGATCGTGGCAAGAAGCGCAGACTGGACATTGATCTGAATCGGTGATGTGCCCTGCTGACCAGGTATTCCAAGGCCTATTTGGAAATTTATGTTTTATTTTAATTGATAAAAAAAATGAAAAAAAAAATGAAAAAAAAAATGAAAAAAAAAAATTGAGTGAGAGAAGTCTTTGATAGTTAGACATATGTCCGGTGATGACATTGAATGTTGTAGGGGGAAACCCTAGAAACGATAAGTGCGAGACACGCTCTCATCCGATATTCTGAATGGATTGATCTCAGTTAGGCTCACGAGCACTTGATTACAAGATCCTAGCAGTAGAAGTCTGAGTAGTTATCGAGGTGACTAGTTGAAGAGATGATGTATTAATGAATGACTGTTTGTCTGGGTGTCCACACTTGTTTACTGATGCTATGATATATGATATGGTTGGAAATAAAGAAAAAAGTCTCTGAAATAAAAAAGAAAAGAAAAAAAATGAAAAGAAAGAGACAAAAAAAAAAGATGAAAACCATATCATGTTGAGTATGCTGAAGTAATCACAGAATGTGATTAAGACATCCAGGTTGGTTAGACCCACTGGTTCGATTCTTTGAAACGAAATCACCAAGTTGGCTTACTTAAGAACAAGTTGCGAAAGAGCCTTAGCGCACACACACACTAGGAGTCTAGTTCAGATCACCTATTCTGACGATCGGAGTTAAGTGTATTAAATACTTTGAAGGTTCTCTGGTTTTGACACAAAGCATTCGTTGAGGACGAAAATATGTTTAGCTATTAAGATTGTCTCGAGGAGAGCAATATAGTATGTTGAAATAAATCATTAGCATCATTATCAATCTTTTCCGGGTACGGCACTCTGCGGGTTGAGGTCCACATCACTATCGGTCTTTACCGGGTATGGCACTCTGGGGGCGAGGCCCACATCACTATCAATCTTTGCCGGGTACGGCACTCTGCGGGTTGAGGCCCACATCATTATCAGCTTTTGCCGGGTACGACACTTCGCGGGTTGAGGCCCACATCACCATCAGTCCTTGCCGGGTATGGCACTCCGGGGGCGAGTCGCACATCATTATCAGTCTTTGCCGGGTATGTCACTCTGGGGGCGAAGCCCACATCATTATCAGTCTTACCGGGTATGGCACATTGGGGATGCTTCCCAGGGTTGAAGCCCACATCATTATCAGCAGTTTGTGGATCCGTCCCAGGGCCGAGGCCATATTACATCAGCATCAGTTTCGGGGATGAGTCTCTTTGCCGGGTATGACACTCTGGGGGCGAGGCCCACATCACTATCAATCTTTGCCGGGTACGGCACTCTGCTGGTTGAGGCCCACATCATTATCAGCTTTTTCCGGGTACGACACTCCGCGGGTTGAGGCCCACATCACCATCAGTCTTTGCCGGGTATGGCACTCTGGGGGCGAGTCGCACATCATTATCAGTCTTTGCCGGGTATGGCACTCTTGGGGCGAAGCCCACATCATTATCAGTCTTTGCCGAGTATGGCACTCTGGGGGCGAGGCCCACATCATCATCAGTATCAGTTTCGCCAGATATGGCATTCTAGGGGCGAGGCCCACACCTTCATCAGTATCAGTTTCACCGGGTATGGCATTATGGGGGCGAGGCCCACACCTTCATCAGTATCAGTTTCGCCAGGTATGGAATTCTAGGGGCGAGGCCCACATCTTTGTCAGAATCAATTTTGCCGAGTGCGACACTTCGGGTACGGAGACACAGTATCAGTTTTACCGGGTATGACACTCCAAGTATACAGTATCAGTTTTGACGGGTATAGTAATCCAAGAATGGAGCAGAGTCCGAGAATGAACAAACCGAGAATGGTAATCTGAGAATGTAGCAGAGTCCGAGAATGGAATGCGATTCGAGAATGGACCACTTCACAATAACGGTTCGAGAATGGACCACATCACAGTAACGGTTCGGGAATGAACCGCCCCACATGATAACAGCATGCTGAAATGAACCATCACATCATCAATATCATTTTCGGGGATGAGTCCCAAGGCCGAGGCCCATATCAGCTTCATCATAAGTTTTCAGAGATGAGTCACAGGGTCGAGGTCCACATTAGCTACAGTATCAGTTTCAGGGATGAGTCCCAGGGCCGAGGCCCACATCAGCTTCAACATCAGTTTTTAGAGATGAGTTACAGGGTCAAGGCCCACGTCAGCTTCAGTATTAGTTTTGGGGGATGAGTCCCACAGTCGAGGCCCACATCTGTTACAATATCAGTTTCGGGGATGAGTCCCAGGGCCGAGGCCTGCAGCAGCATCGGCATCAGTTTGGGCGAGGCCCATATCAGTATCAGTTTCGGGGATGAGTCACAGGGCCGAGGCCTGCAGCAGCATCAGTATCAGTTTGGGGCGAGGCCCACATCAGTATCAGTTTGGGGCGAGGCCCACATCAGTATCAGTCTGGGGGCGAGGCCCATATCAGTATCAGTTGTGGGGATGAGTCCCAAGGCCGAGGCCCATGTCACCATCAGTATCTGTTGTAGGGATGAGTCCCAGGGTTGAGGCCCACATTCAACATAAGCATCAGTATCGGTTGTGGAGATGAGTCCCGAGGGCGAGACCCACATCAGCATTAGTATCAGTTTCGGGGATGAGTCCCAAGGTTGAGACCCACACCAGCTACAGTATCAAGTTTTTGGGGATGCGTCCTAGGGTCGAGGCCCTCGTTGTCGGTTGCAGTTATCGGGATGCGTCCCAGAGTCGTGGACCCACTGCATCATATTTTGGGGATGCGTCCCCGGACCGAGGCCCATTTTGTCAGCGGTATTGGGATGCGTCCCAGGGTCGAGGCCCCCGTTGTCGGTTGCAGTTATTAGGATGCGTCCCAGGGTCGTAGACCCACTGCATCATATATTTTATTTTGGGGATGCGTCCCCGGGCCGAGGCATATTTTGTCAGTGGTATTGGGATGCGTTCCAGGGTCGAGGCCCCCGTTGTCGGTTACAGTTATTGGGATGCGTCCCAGGGTCGTAGACCCACTACATCATATATTCCAATTTGGGGATTCGTCACCGGGCTGAGGCCCATTTTGTCAGCGGTATTGGGATGCGTCCCAGGGTCGAGGCCCCCGTTGTCAGTTGCAGTTATTGGGATGCGTCCCAGGGTCGTAGACCCACTGCATCATATATTCCATTTTGGGGATGCGTCCCCGGGCCAAGGCCCATTTTGTCAGCGGTATTGGGATGCGTCCCAGGGTCGAGGCCCCCGTTGCCGGTTGCAGTTATTGGGATGCGTCCCAGGCTCGTAGACCCACTGCATCATATATTCCATATTGGGGATGCGTCCCCGGGCTGAGGCCCATTTTGTCAGCGGTATTGGGATGCGTCCTAGGGTCGAGGCCCCCGTTGTCGGTTGCAGTTATTGGGATGCGTCCTAGGGTCGTAGACCCACTGCATCATATATTCTATTTTGGGGATGCGTCCCCGGGCCGAGGCCCATTTCATCAGCAGTTTAGGGAATGAATCCCAGGGCTGAGACCCACTTCATCAGTAGTTTTGGGAATGAATCCCAGGGCCGAGGCCCACTTCATCAGTAGTTTTGGGAATGAATCACAGGGCCGAGGCCCACTTCATCAGCAGTTTTGGGAATGAATCCTAGGGTCGAGGCCCGCTTTCATCAAACAACGGTTCGAGAATGGACTAGGGGTGGAAGCACCTCAACATCAGATCAACTCAGCAACAGACGGACCATGCGGCAGCTGGCGAGCCAGGTAAGTAAAAATGCATTGCACGAACTTTGATAGGATTGTCACTGGCACACACTGAACAAATCCCATCAAAGTGGGGGCGACTGTAGGCACTGCATTTTTGCATGGTAAGTCCCGATGATGGTACCTTGTACGGAGGTAGTCTCTTTTATGTCGCGGGAGTCGCGGGAAGCGGACGCCGGAAGGGCAAAGTTAAGAATTGACTTTTTGGTGGATTTTATTCGTTCGTTTTGTTTCGGGTTCGTCGTCGCCTTTTCCATTTCAAAATCATCCTTCGCTCGGAATCCAATCCTCGCTCTTTCTCACACATTTTCTCTCTCTCTAACTTTCCATGCAAAATTAAAATCTATCAACCAATTAAAATAATTTGAATTAAATTAAATCATTAAAAATTATCAACCAATAAAATAATAATTTTAACAAAAATAACAAATAACCAAAACACAAAATAAAATACACACTTCACACATTCCATACACAAACTAAATAAATTAAACAAAAAATCAAAAAAACATAAAACAAATAATTCCCCAAATCATGCACCTCATTTTCGGCCATATGCCTTTGTTTTTCAATTGCCACCTTTTATCTTTCTCTCCCACATGAATGCCACACACAAATAATAATCAAACACCAAAGACAACTCTCTGCCACCTTCCTTTATTTTTTATTCAACAAACACACATGCCCTTCCAAACCAAATGCTCCCCACCCACGTGAATCCTTCAAACCAAATCTCCATTTGTCAACAAAATCCTTATCTCCACTGAATTTGCTCTTGTTTTGTGCCCCTTGATTGCCCTTCAATCACGCTTGGAACACACCTAACACGGAACAAACCATCATCACCAACCTTCAATCATTCGGCTTTGATCTCCATCTTCTTGGTTGATCTCCCTCATCATCCATGGGGAATCATCCCCTCTCGGCATTTGGGCAGCTCACCACTCTTCTGGACCTGATCACAGCACCTCATTAACAAAAACCTTCACGCCAATGGAACCCACAACACCTCCACGCAAAACAAACTGATCATCATTTTACCTTCAACTCTCGGCATGATCATCTATCAAATGGATCCTCTCGGCTAAGATCATCCATGGCCATTAATCACCAGCAAGCTCTCTACCATCTCCTCTCGGTAATCCACGAACAAACTGCCCACAGTCACGCGAATAGCACCAAAACAACCCACTCACTGCCGAGCTCACCACCAACATCCATGATCCTCCAATGCCGAGACATCCTCAGCCATCAACCCTAGCCACTGCACTGCCGAGGAGCCTCACACCCATTCACTACCTGAAACAGCAACTGGACACACCTTCCACGCACCTCAACCAGCCCACGCCATAAGCATCACCTCTCGGCCACCTTCACTGCAGAGAGAACCATTTTGGATCATCATGTGAACATAAAAACTGCCCTAACCGAGAGCCCTAGCCCTGCACAACATCATCACACACCAAACTGCCATGCACCTACTGCACTGTCGAGCTCCCCACGTGTATGAAACCAGCCCCTACAACAACCCCCATGCACGCCACTGTCGTGAAGAACCGAGACCAACAACCCTCATGAAACCCCATAAAACTACACTGCCGAGACACCCTAGCCGCTGACCGTGAAGAACCCTTGTAAACCCTAGCTAAAACCGAAGCCCAAACAACCCAAAAACCGAGACAGAAATGACTCAAAAATAATCCAAGAGAGAGAATGAGAATTTGAGTTAAAAATAGAGAGAAAAACAGAAGAAAACAGCGAGTGGAAACCTCGAGTGAATCAGAGAAAACAACGAGCGGAAACCGTGAGTGAAAACAGCGAAAATAGTAAAAAATAGCGGACCCGTCGAAAACGGACGAAACAACGAAAACAGCGAACCCGAGAAAATAGCGGAAATTGCGAACAGTGAAAATAGCAGAAACAGTGGATCAGCGAGAACAATGGAACGATACCCCTTCCGGCACCGTGAAACGCACTCCCGGAAAGCAACTAAAAAGGTAAGACCTGAGGGCACCCTTTGTTATATTTTATTTCGTTGTTCTGGACACGGCGTGCTCGGTTGACGTAGAATACGTCCAACCGGGCATGCAAAGTCCTACATTAAGAACGGCCGAGTTCCTTGGCCACATGTTTATTTTGCATGTATTTATGAGTTATGTATTTACTGTTATGAGAATATTACTTTCGAAGCATGCAAACTTAGATTTAGAGTAGTTTACCAATGTATGTCTTGTAGACTTGGTTATTATTACACAAATCCATCCATTACAATTGACATAAGTAAGGGACTATTCCGAACCCAACGGTTTGAGGTCTTCTCTTGCGAGGGGTGAGTGCGGCCTTAAATCATTTTCCCGGTTCACACCGGGTGGCGACTCAATTATTCTCCGGTTTAGTCCCCCGTGGGCTACTTCGTACTCTCAACCGGGCTGCGAGCCTGGAACAGTATGCGTCGCCCAGTTTCTGTGTCCTACACTAGGAGGTATGGGTTTCTGATCTCACCTCATGAAGATGTCAATCATATTGAGGAAAATGAACCGGCTACGTATGAGGTAGTGATACAAGCTATCGACTCCGCTATATGGCAAAGTGCCATAAAGTACGAAATGGATTTCATGTTTAACAACCAAGTTTGAACACTGGTTGATGTACCAGATGGCATTGTGCGTATTGGTACTATATGAGTCTTTAAGGAAGACATACATGGATGGCAACATACAAATGTACACAGCTAGACTTGTACATAAAGGGTATCGTAAAAGACATAGTGTTGACTACGACCAAATTTTTCACCTGTTGCCATGATTAAATCAATTTGGATAATGCTTGATAATGTTGCATATTTCGTTTATGAAATATGACAGCTGGATGCCAATTCCGCTTTCCTTAACGGAAACCTTTTGGAGGTTGTTTACAACACCCTGACGATTTTTGTTGTGCCAAAACATGTAAACAAGGTTTAAAAGTCAAATCGATCCATTTATGGATTGAAGCAAGCATTGCTTTCTTGGAACCAGAGTTTTGATGTAATAATAATGGTATATGATTTAATTCAAAACGAATATGATTCTTGTGTATATAATACGGTTAGTGGGAGCGCACTAACAATGAATGTCCTATAAGTTGATGATGTATTGCTTCTTAGCAATAACATTCCCATAATATAATCAGTGAAAGCTTGGATTTCATTAAAATTCTCCATGGAATACCAGGGAGAAGTAGGCTTTATTCTAGGAATAAAGATCTAATGGGATAGATCTAGAAAGCTGCTGACATTATTTCAGTGTTCGTGCGTTTTGTTATGTATGTGACCTGGTGTCTCATATGCTTTGAGCATATGGAGTCACAATCAGGCAAATCCATGTGATGGTCACATGATTAATGTAAAGAACATCATTGAGTATCTTGGATGAACTAAATATGCTTTCTGGAAATATGGGGAAATGAGAACTTGAGGTAACTAGGTTCACCGCTGCAAGTTTCAAAACCGATAAAGACCACTTTAAGTCGCAATAAGGGTACATATTTAGTTTGAATAACGGAACAGTGAGCTGGAAATCTTCCAAGCAAGATACTGTTGCCGAATAAACAATAAGAGCGGAACATTGCTACAGCTGAAGCAGCAATATAAGCATTTTGGATCTATATAATCCTAATTGGATTATGAGTAGTTCTGTTAGTAGCTGAGCTAAGCTACAACATATGCTAAGGAACCATGTCATCAATGATCCAAGTATGTACTTCGACTAATTCATCTGATTCGTTCGATCATACATCGTGGCGATGTGATGATCGAATAAATTGCTTCAGATGATAACATTGCAAATCCATAGACGAAAGATGTTTCTCAGCAGAAATTTTAGCAACCCGTACATAGTCAGGTGTTAGACAATTGAGTGATTGGCTATAGGCCAAGTGGGAGATTGTTGGACAATTATGACCCATAGCATCATTTTTTGTACAGAACATGGCTTTGTTGTACAAATAAACTATGTGACAAATGAAATTGCTATTTTATCATTTGAAATTGGATTACCGGAATTTATAAATGATAAAAGTCCATATGATTAGTACCAGATTAATAAGATATGAGACAGTATTAATCCATGTAAGCTTTAATCATTAAATATCCATAGTCGTAGTATTATCGAGACTGGACATCGATAATGCGGAATAGGCTAGTATTACACTTGTGCGTGTTATGGAAGCGTAACGACATAGTTCTCATATATTTGGGTATTGGATACACATGCAAGTGTAATAAGAGGTTCTGTTTACCGATGGTACGGAAATAGCTTCGCTCTAGATAGACCCATCGGAATCCCATTGGTAGTATGACTATGTGTTTATGGGAGTCTGAATCAGGGTAGGTGTATTTGGTCTTAACCTGAGACTTGCATCGCTAATACTTGGGACAATCAGTATACTTTGGTTTTGGTCGTCTGGGGCTTTAACAGGTTCTCTGTACGCCTCTTCTGGGTATACTAAGAATCTTAATGTATTGCGTGTGATTTCAAGATGGAAGTATCACTGCACTCATATGGAGATGATGATCACGCAGGATACGGAACTGATACTCTTGTATGCTACAGCTATCGGGATAATATGACAAGGTCATGATTATTCGATTATAGAGACTAGTTACCAGAGATCAGATATATGCTTCGTACAAGGCAGACACATTTCCAGCCGCAGGCCTAGCATGTGATATCTGATACTGGATCGTAATACGTAATACTACGTATGCTACGCCTGATAAAGATTACATATTCCTTTAAAGAATATTTCTGGAGAATTGGGTAGGCACGGTGTTTTGCTAGAAGCCAACCATGTCTTGTAAATCAGTAAGAACATGGTGCCGGGTACGCACGTATTCGGATAGTTCGATGACCATATTTACTTCCAACATATCCAGGGATCTCTTGGGTCACTTCCCGAAGATTCACCATTGAGATTTGACTCGAACAGAAAATTAAGCTGGATTAATTATGAAAGAGAAAATTAATCTGGGATTAATTACGAAAATGAATTAATATGGGATTAATTAAAAGAGAAAGAATTAATCTTGGATTAATGGCGACGAGAATTTATCTGGGATTAAATTCGTCAATAAGAGAGAACGCGTTTAATTTTCAATTAATCGGCAAAATAAATTTAATAGGTAAATTGGATTTTTCTATTTAATTTACTTAAATGGGCTAAAATAATATATCAGATATCTTAATTGAAATTAGATTTCAACGCTGAATTAAAATTGGATTTTAATTCAAGCGAACGAATTAATTTTTGTTTAAGCTAGCACTTAAAAGAGTGAATGAAGGTGATAGGGAAACTCACCCAAGTGTTGGAAACACTCAAGAAGGACTTTGAGCTTCCACCGAAATGCATAAAAAGTTTTGAACTCATCCGATCAATGTGAGTATTTTCCGCAACTCTTTTGATTTTATTCCCACATAAATCACTCTTAGACGATCTTGGCATATTCTAGGAACACTTACAGAGATACCGTTGTGGATATATGAGATATCCTCCATACTTTGATGGTAGTCACGTCACCGACCTATTTAGTTCAGACCTCCACCTATTCGTTTAGTGTGCACTGATCCTCAGGATATCTATCTTGTGTATGTCAAGATAGAATTTGTCACCTCTATGTACTGAACATAGGTATTCAATATGGAATTAGCAATCTGTTAAATCAATGGGCCTGTGGTACACTGTAGAAGTGAGTTCTAAGTGTTATTAAAAGATTGCTAATAGAAACACCGACTTGATTATATCAATAAAGATTTGACATTTATATCTATATCTCTGGAATAATAAGGATACCTGTGACGGAGGGATTATACGTATGCAATGACCTCGACCTGAATGGTTCAGTGAGTTTATACGTGTTCGTCATAATTTATTAGTGGGTAGATTATGGACACGAAATTATTTTTCGTGACGGATATGCCTGAACCTAGAGAGTCTCACTAAATAAATATACTCGTAGAGCACTAGGGCAATTTTTATGAATAATATTGATTATTTATAAATTGTTTAACAGTTAAACAAAAGATACATGCATATGGAGCCTTTTGGTCATTTCCTAATTAATGTGTATTTGTATTTAATATATCAATTTATTAAATATATATTAATTAATTATCAAATTATGATATTTGATATATATCATTAATATATGTATTTGGATTATTTAAAGTAAATATAATACATATATTTGAATATTTATATTTAAATAATTATTTAATTATTAAATAATTAAAGAAATTAAAAATATAAAATATCTAAGTTGATATTTTGGTTAGGAAATATCTTAGTGTAAATTTTTGACTTTTACAATAAATATAAAGGTTATGAAATTGGATTTGACTTCTTGATTTTTATTTGAAAAATTGAAAAAATATATTTTATTTTTCTCTCAAATTTCATCCAACCCTATAAGTATTTAAGGGTTTCATTTTTTCATTTGATTCACATTAAGTTGAGCTTCCAAAAACATAAACAAAAGGAGTTGAGAAAAAAAGAGAAGAACTAAGATGATTTTTCAAGAAAACTTGCAAATTAAAAAGTAATTTCAACTTTTATTTAGAAGGAAAAATGTTTCTTTTATCCTTGGCTACAACATATGTTGTTCACATATTTTTCTACTCTCTTATGTTTGTGTTGTGATGTTTGGAAACTTGAATGAAAGATGTATGAATGTATGTTAACAAAGTATGCTTATTAAGGGTTAATGTATGGAGCAAGGCGACGTTGTCCTGGCTCGCGGCCCGTTGGGAGTACGGAATAGCCAGCGGGGGACTAAACCGGGGAATAAACGAGTTGCCACCCAGCGTGAACTAGGAAATAATTTAAGGCCGTACTCACCCCTCGCAAGGGAAGACCTCAAACCGTTGGGTTCGGAATGGTCCATTACTTATGCCAGTTGTAATGAACAGGTTTACACAATGATATAACCAAGTCTTATGTTGCACACGAAAGATATATCAAATAAACACACGAATTTGCATATCCATAAACATTAATAGAAACAATGGAAGCATATTACATTAAGGAGTACGAGATGCGGAAATGAAAATAATAATAAATAATCAAATGCGGAAAAACGTCAATGAATAAATAAAAAATAAATGGAGGTTAATCAGGCTTATGCGAGTATTTCTAGAGCGGTACGTGGAGTTGTATCCCTAGTACAGACCGCACTACCGTCTATTTGGATTCGGCTATGAAATTTATGTCTGGATTTGCATCCGATATACCACAAGGGATAACCCGCATAAACATTAATGCAATGTAAACGGACATAAAAATGGATGCGAAGTAATATAACGAAATGTAAATAAAAGTAATGGCGGCATATTAAAATGGCAATAAAAGCGATTAAATAAATAGAAAGGACAAATAACGATAAATTGACGAGAAAGTAAATAACAAGATAAATGCGAAATAATAAATAACGATAAATTGACAGAAAGATAAATACAAATAAAAGTAAATAAATATAAAGAAAGATAGACGATAAAATGCTAAAGAAAGAAAGATGTGAACATAAATTTGGCCGTGTTTTATTTAGGACCTCGCATACTCGGTTGGACGTATTTCACGTCCAACCAGGCATGCCGCGTCCAGAACAAAATAAATATAGTAAAGGGTGCCCTCAGGTCTTACCTTTTAAGTTACTTCTTGGAAGCGCATCGGGACGTCGTCGGAAGGATTAATGTTTCATGTTTTTCTGATTTACTGACTCGGTTTCTTTTAGGTTGCTGTTTCGGACCATTTTAGGGAATGTTTTTGTCTCGGTTTAGGGGGCTGCTTTAGGAACTGTATTTGTCTCAATTTAGGGGATGTTTTAGAAACTGTTTTGTCTCGGTTTAGGGGTGTTTTAGGAACTATTTTGTATCGGTTTATGGGGAGTTTTAGGAACTATTTTGTCTCGGTTTAGGGGTTGTTTTTTTGTTTGTTGTTTATGTGTCTTTGCTTTGGGCTGAAGGAGTTGTTTTGTTTGTGTGCCCAGTGTCAGGTCAGTTTATTGTTTGGTTATGGGGCAGTCTTTGGTCGGTGGTCTGTGCGGCTGCTTTTTGGCTTGATTTTTGTTTCCTTGATCGGTGCGGGTGTTGTTTATTTGTTGAGTTGCTTGGGTTGAAGGTTTTGTTGCTTTGTTGTTTGTTGAATCGGTGCTGGGGCTGCCGTGATTGAGAGAGAGTTAGGGTTTGTTGTTCACGACTTGTTTAACTTTGAAAGAGAGAGAGTGTTTGATGGTGCCGTGGTTGAGAGAGAGTTAGGGTTTGTTGTTCACGGTTTGTTTAACTTTGAAAGAGAGAGTTTGTGATGGTGCCGGGAGTCATTAGGTTTTTTTTTTCTTTTGGTGAGGCCGAGTGTGGAGAGAATATGGGAGAGGAGAGAAGATTAGGGAAAAGAGAGAGAAGAGGCTAGGGTTTTTTTTGTTTCTTTTGTTTGATGATGTCGTGTGATTGGAAGAGAGAGCAGCTAGGGTTTTTTTTTTTATTTGTGAGTGCCTGCCGAGAGCCAAGTGTGGAGAGAGAAGAGTGAAGATGGAAGATAGAGGCGATGGTCCAGGTTTCTTTTGGTTTGGTTGATTTTTGATCGGTGGCTAAGGGTTTTAAGGTTTATGGTTAGTTTGTTTTACGTCAATGGAGGGCTCTTGGTGGCTTATTCTTTTCTTCACGTCTGCGTTGTTTTTGTGTGTGTTGTTTGAAGTCGAGAAGGGTGTGTGGCTTTTTGTTGATTTACCGTGTCTATAAGGAGGGAAGAAGAGGTGGCTTTTTGTTGTTTTGTGTGAATGGTTTGAGAGAGATGAAAGAGAGAATCGAGAGAGAAGATAATAGGGTTTGTTTTTCTTTTGATTGTTTTTCCGTGTGAATGTTGGGAAGAAGAGAGGGGAGAATTAGGGTTGGGTTTTGGTTTCTTTATATAGTTGTGTACTAGGGTTTGTTTTGGTTGTGCTAGGGTTTTCATCTTATTTTATATATTTGGGAAGGCTTGGGCATGCAGGTTTTGTGGATGGGTTGTATGGGCTTTGGATGGGTTGCAAGGGTTTTGGGCCGAGGTTAATGTTTAAAACAGAAATCGACATAGCGAACCCGAGGCTAACCAGTGAGTTTAAATCTGACGAGGTATTAATTTTGGAATTTTCCCTTCCGACATCCGTTTCCCGCAACTTCTGTTACTTGGTAGTGCCTCCGTACGAGGCTCATCATTGGGTTTTATGCAAAAATACAGTGTCTACAGTCGCCCCCACTTTGATGGGGCTTGTGCAATGTGTGACAGTGATAATCCTATCAAAGTTATACATGCATTTTTTACTTACCTGGTTCATCGGTTGCCGCCGGACTTACCTGTTGTTTTGTGAGATGCTTCGAACTAAGTTGATTTGGTGACGATGTGCTGCAACCTCTGGGGTTCATCCCTGCGAGATGCTTCGATCTCTAGGATTCATTACCGAACTGAGCTGATGTGAGATGATGGTTCATTTCCGAACCGTTACTGATGAGATGATGGCGAGGTGATTTGGCCTCTGGGTCTTGTTCCCGAACCACCGAGTGGGTTTTGTTCCCGAATTGAGTTGAGTTGATGACGAGGTGCTTTGACCCATGGGTCTTCTTCCCGTACCATCGTGTGGGTTTTGTTCTCGAATTGAGTTGAGTTGATGGCGAGGTGCTTTGACCCATGGATCTTGTTCTCGAACCCCCAAGTGGGTTATGTTCTCGAATTGAGTTGAGTTGATGGCGAGGTGTTTTTACCCCTGGGTCTTGTTACCGAACCACCGAGTGGGTTTTGTTCCTGAATTGAGTTGAGTTGATGGCGAGGTGCTTTGACCCATCGGCTTTATTCCCGAACCATTTATGGGCTTTATTCCCGAACCGTGCGGAGTGTAGGCTTTATTCCCGATCTGTGTTGAGAGTGGGCTTTATTCCCTGGGCTTTATTCTCGAATTGTGTTGAGTGTGGGCTTTTTTCCCGAGCTGTGTTGAGAGTGGGCTTTATTCCCTGGGCTTTGTTCCCGAACTGTGTTGAGAGTGGGCTTTATTCCCTGGGCTTTATTCCTGAACTGTGTTGAGTGTGGGCTTTATTTATGAACTGTGTAAAGAGTGGCTTTGTTCCCGAACTGTATTGAGTGTAGGCTTTATTCCCTAAGCTTTATTCCCGAACTGTTACTGAAATGAGATGGTTTATTCCCAAACCGTTACTTGAGTTGAGATGGTTCATTTTTGAACCGTCATGAGTTGAGATTGTTGACATTCCCGACTTGCTCGTCCATGCCGTTTTTTTCCCTTTTTCTTTCAAAACCTGCGAATACAAAATAAAAATTGCGTGTATGTGACGTGTATGCATGTTTGCATGGATGTATTTCTTATTCCGATGGGTTAGGCCTTCCTTGTACTCTTTGGTGCCCTTTACCTACAAATGTCTTCGGCCCTAGGTCTGCTTATAATTTCCTTCTGCCAGTTCTCTTCTGGTGATTGTTTAGTTCTCTTTGGTCCCATTGCTCAAAATCTCGTTATGTCTCTTCTTCGCGAGGTGGTAGGCTGGTCGCCCCTAGACCTGATTTAGATTTATGCTCTTCACTGCTTGCACTAGGTCAACATGGACTACGTGGTGTGGCATTCCTTACAGGATACAGAATAGTCCTAATAGTTATACATATTATTATCCCCAAAGAATGCCCAGTAATGAAACCCGAGAACCTTCAAAACACTCAATGCAACTAAAATCCAAGTCCTTGAATAAATCATCTAAGCCAGACTTAAAGTGTGTGTTTGTGTGTAAAAGGTTCATTTACAGCTTGATTCCCAAGTAAGCCAACTCAATGATTTCGTTTCAAAAATTGGAATCGATGGGTCAAACCAACCTAGATGTCTTAATTATGTTCTGCAATTGCTTTTTTCTGCTCAATATGGTATGATTTCCTTTTTATTTTATTTTTTTATTTTTCAAAACACGACTACCTTTTAAGGTAACATTTCTCCTAATAGTGGTCCTAACACTCGCCCATGGGTAGCTTCACGCTTATCGGTTATAGGCGGTTTAATTTTTTTTTAAGACTTTTCTATTGTTTCCAACCTTACCACACATCATAACACAAGAAAATCAAGATAGACATCTAAGCAAATGGTCATTCACAGACCTGCAATTTCTTCAACTAGTCACATTGCCGATTACTTAGGTTTTCACTACTAAGAACCTATATTAAAGTGCTTACGAGTCTAATATAGATCAATTACTCAAAGTATCAGATAAAAGTACATCAAGAACATATCGTTTCTAAGATTTTATCCTAAAGCAAACGATTTCATCATTGGACTTATGCCTAATTATTAAGGACTAAAAACAAACAAATATTTTTTTTGTTTTTGTTTTTGTTTTTTTGCTGAATGCCCCCAATGGTCTTTCTATTCTAGTCGCAAAATTTTCTGTTTCTTGGCTCCATCTTCCTCGATATCCATGTTTGCTAAATTCGGTTTGACAAGTCTTTTTTTTTTCTAACCCAACAGATATCTATGATGGCTTTTAAGACAATGAGTTAGCATGATGCGTGTATGCATGCGATGCATGAGATGCATGTGGTTATCAAAACATCATATGTACCAATATGGGGTACACAAAATCATTCTCTCCTACGCTACAAGGGTGAACCTTTGGTACCTCAGTCCATTTCCAACCGTAAAAGACTAAGACCACCCATTTACAATATTGACTAAGCCTATTATGGGGATCGTGCCATTGTCTAGAAATGACGAATTGGGCCCTCGGTAATCACGGTTGTGGGGATGGACTTGGAGATATCCAAAAATATACAAATATATACCGTAACAAGGCATATCCTTCCTGGATGATAGCCAGTGCGGATATCGGACTCATGCTTCTGGCATATTTGGATCATGTTTGGACCTTCTAAGCCTATCAAGGTGTTCATACAAGTTGGCCATTTATCATTACAAAGTATTCAAGCAGATTATCACGAGGTGCAAACTCGTCCCAGTTGAAAAGGCCCAACGGGTTTACACCTTTGCGATAAGGTGGCTAAATAACTTCAAATGGTAGGGGGCCCAAACATAAAGTGGTTCATCGTCATTTTGAAAACTGTTGGCCCAATCATCATAAGATATAAACTCGTCCCAATTTAAATGGCTCAACAAGTTCGTATCTTATGACGAGAAGTCCAAATGGATCCAAATGATGATGGTCCCAAACACAAGCATAAATGGGTAGCTTCTATAGGATACACGACTATGGTTCATATGTGGGCTTACAAGGGCATGGATAAAGGCTCCCGTCGGCGAAGGGTTGCCCACAACTAGGTCTCCCCACTCAAGAGTTCGAGCGACCAAATGAGCGCACCTTTTTTATACCTTAAGGTACGTGCCAACGAGTGATGGTGATCACATAACAATCCGCCGCCTGAAAGCGACTTCACAATACATGACTTCTTCGGGGTAAAAAAGGGTAAGCAAAATATATCAGACTTGGGTAATTAAAGCAAAAATCACAGACATTACAAGGCATTATTTCGGGACCGATTCTATATCCCCAGTAGAGTCGCCAGACAGTAGGGAGTGAGGCGACGTTGTCCAGGCTCGCGGCCTGTTGGGAGTATGGAATTGTCAGCGGGGGACTAAACCGGAGAATAAATGAGTTGCCACGCAGCATGAACTAGGAAATGATTTAAGGCCGCACTCACCCCTCGCAAGGGGAGACCTCAAACCGTTGGGTTCAAAATGATCCCTTACTTATGCCAGTTGTAATAAACAGGTTTACACAATGATATAACCAAGTCTTATGCAACACACGCAAGATAATTCAAATAAACACACGAATTTGCATATCCATAAACATTAATAGAAACAATGGAAGCATATTACATTAAGGAGTACGAGATGCGGAAATGAAAATAATAATAAATAATCAAAGGTGGAAAAGCATCAATGAATAAATAAAAAATAAATGGAGGTTAATCAGGCTTATGCGAGTATTTATATAGCGGTACGTGGAGTTGTATCTCAAGTACAGACCGCACTACCGTCTATTTGGATTCGGCTACGAAATTTATGTCTGGATTTGCATCCGATATACCACAAGGGATAACCCGCATAAACATTAATGCAATGTAAACGGACATAAAAATGGATGCAAAGTAATATAACGAAATGTAAATAAAAGTAATGGCGGCATATTAAAATGGCAATAAAAGCGATTAAATAAATAGAAAGGACAAATAACGCTAAATTGACGAGAAAGTAAATAATAAGATAAATGCGAAATATTAAATAACAATAAATTGACAGAAAGATAAATACAAATAAAAGTAAAAAAAATATAAAGAAAGATAGACGAGAAAATGCTAAAGAAAGAAAGAAGTGACCATAAATTTGGCTGTTTTTGATTTAGGACCTCGCATACCCGGTTGGATGTATTTCACGTCCAACCAGGCATGCCGCGTCCAGAACAAAATAAATATAGTAAAGGGTGCCCTCAGGTCTTACCTTTTAAGTTATTTCTTAAAAACGGAAAGGATTAATGTGTCCTATTTTTCTGGTTTGCTGACTTGGTTTCTTTTGGGCTGCTGTTTCGGACCGTTTTAGGGACTGTTTTTATCTCGGTTTAGGGGGCTGTTTTAGGAACTGCTTTTTTCTCGGTTTAGGGGCTGTTTTAGAAACTATTTTGTCTCGGTTTATGGGGTGTTTTAGGAACTGTTTTGTCTCGATTTAGGGGCTGTTTTTGTGTTTGTTGTTTACGTGTCTTTGCTTTGGGCTGAATGAGTTGTTTTATTTGTGTGCCGAGTGTCAGGTAAGTTTGTTGTTCGGTTGTGGGGCAGTCTTTGGTCGGTGGTCTGTGCGGCTATTCTGTGGCTTGATTTTTGTTTCCTTGATCGGTGGGGGGTGTTGTTTATTTGTTGAGTTGCTTGGGTTGAAGGTTTTGTTGCTTTGTTGTTTGTTGATTCGGTGCAGGGCTTGCCGTGATTGAGAGAGAGTTAGGGTTTGTTGTTCACAGCTTGTTTAACTTTGAATGAGAGAGAGTGTGTGATGGTGCCATGGTTGAGAGAGAATTAGGGTTAGTTGTTCACGGCTTTTTTAACTTTGAAAGAGAGAGTTTGTGATGGTGCATGAAGTCATTAGGTTTTTTTTCTTTTGGTGAGGCCTGGTGTGGAGAGAAGATGGGAGATGAGAGAAGATGAGGGAAGAGAGTGAGAAGAGGCTAGAGTTTTCTTTGTTTCTTTTGTTTGATGATGCCGTATGACTGGAAGAGGGAGCAGCTAGGATAATTTTTTTTTTGATTTGTGAGTGGCTGCCGAGAGCCAAGTGTGGAGAGAGAATAGTGAGTATGGAAGATAGAGGCGAGGGTCCAGATTTATTTTGGTGTGCTTGATTTGTGATCTAGGCTAAGGGGTTTAAGGTTTATGGTTTGTTTATTTTACGTCAATGGAGGGCTCTTGGTGGCTTATTCTTTTCTTCACGTCTGCCTTGTAGTTGTGTGTGTTGTCTGAAGCCGAGAAGGTGTGTGTGGCTTTTTTTTGATTTGTCATGTCTGTAAGGAGGGAAGAAGATGTGGCTTTTGTGTTTTGTGTGAATGGTTTGAGAGAGACAAAATAGAGAATCGAGAGAGAAGATATAGTAAGGTTTGTTTTTCTTTTGATTGTTTTGCCATATGAATGTTGGGAATAAGAGCGGGGAGAATTAGGGTTGGGTTTTAGTTTCTTTATATAGTGGTGTACTAGGGTTTGTTTTAGTTGTGCTAGATTTTTCATCTTATTTTATGTATTTGGGAAGGCTTTGTCATGCGGGCTTTGTGGATGGGTTGTATGGGCTTTGGATGGGTTGCGGGGGTTTTGGGCCGAGGTAAATGTTTAAAACAGAAATCGACTGAGCGAACCCGAGGCTACCAGTGTGTGTAAATCTGACGAGGTATTAATTTTGGAATTTTCCCTTACGACATCTATTTCCCGCGACATCTGTGACTTGGTAGTGCCTCCGTACGAGGCTCACATTGGGCTTTATGCAAAAATACAGTGTCTACAATTAATATGTGATGAGTGGTAATTATATTACTTTTCCCACTCATTTGACCTAATATTTTGTATAGTTTCTTGAGTTTTGTGAACGTTTTGATGTGTTTTATTGTTATTTTGCAGATAAATAAAGTTTGGGAAGCATTGGAAGCAATTTGGGGCAAAAATAGACAAAAATGACGCAAAAGGGCATTTTGGTAATTTGGCGCGTCGCGACGTCTAACGAACGCCTCATTCTGCTAACGTGCGTTGGTGACATGTGTCAAAATCTGAGAAATTTGACTTGCTAACGTGCGTGGTGCCACGTGTCATCATCATATAAGATCTGCTAACATGCGCCATACCACGTGTCACAATCCTTTGGTGTCGACACTCCGCGTGACACGTGTCATCTCCTGAATGGATCGAATCTTCCGCGAATCAATGTCTGCCATGTGTCAACATGTCATTGGACCGATCTTACGGCATGCCACGTGTCGAAATTCTATTGGGCCGATAAAATCCGCGTGCCACGTAAGCAATAACCAGGTCAACGAGCTTCAGATCCCGTGTAACCAGCTCGGCGTCGCAACGCAAAAAGGAATTGCACGTCGCGACGTGAGCCAGTTCATATACCTATAAATTGAAGCTTTCTAGTTTCTGCACCTCTTTTGGTGGGCTTTCTTTGGGATTTTTTACCTGATTTGATATGATAGCATCTATTTTGTAAATTATTAATAATATTTAAATTATGTATTTTTACTTTTAATTTTTATTACAACATTTTATTTATTTACTTTTATGTTTTGTAGTTAAATTTCCGCTTTGGTAAAAGGTGAAACATTTAGTATAATTATATAGGTAAATCTCACTTAATTATAATATTTAAAATATAATTTAACCGGATTAATTAATGGCAAACTTTATTACCGCCTATATGGTCAGTTTAAATATAAACCGCCTATATGGCTGGTCTTTATGTGACAGATAATTACCGCCTATATGGCTGGTTTTAAATGTTTAACATTATTAATTCCTGAGAAAGCAGAACAGAAAATAATTTATATTTATAATAAGTGAGATTCCTATATATGAAATATTAAATGTGAATCCTTCAACCCAGCATTGTCTTTTATTCTAGGGAAGTGACGAAACACAATATTCACATTCTTAATAATTGATTCAACTATATATTAGGTAATTCTTTAGTTTGTTTATTGAACCTTAAGCTTAATGCTTCTTGTTGTCTGATCACCAATAAGATTGATGTAGTAAACTTAAAATGAACTTGGAAACGGGATTTTAGGTTTCAGCCTTTGATTCAATAGCTCACGATCTTCCTTGAGGATAGATAACCCTTTAATAGATTCCTTACATGATAGACATATACCTGTCGGGGGGGGTAACCACAATTGGAACTTGATCTTAATGAATCCAGGTAATTTGGTTAACATAGACATATGGTTTAATTGGATTATACTAGGTATGTGCAGCTGACCATCGACATAGGCTTTTGCATAATTTCGTGTACCATGTTAGCAAACTAATTTACTACACATATATAGAGAATCAATTCATCATTAGAATAATATTGTGTGGAGTCACAACCCTATATCTTTGAGTCTTTTGTTATTTTCCTTAGTATTTTCTTTTGTGTCTTTAAGTATTTTATTTATCAAATCCACATTCAACCAACGAAAAGCAATCAATCCATTCTCCATATAATTAGATACCTGTAAATAAATAGTATCAACAATTAATACAACAATAGGAATTAAGTCATCGGGGATCGATATTTTTATACTACTTGAACGATACGTGCGCTTGCGTTATACGCGTTTGTTTACGCCGGTCAAGTTTTTGGCGCCATTGCCGGGGACTTATTCTTCTTGAGTTATTAATTTTGAAGCTATCTAATTTTCTTTTTATTTGTAATTTTTATTTTCTTCTTTTATTTTCAGGTGGTTGACATGGATCATTATTGGGAGATTGAAATATTTCGAGCTTTACTAGAAGAAGATACATCCCAAATCAGAGAGCAACAGTTTGTTTTCTGAAGCCTGTTGTCCAGCCTAATTATCACTGGATGTCAAAAACAAGCAATACTACATTTGCTCATCTGAATGCAATGGGGAGATGTATGATATGCGATGGTAACCACACGAGCGATCAATGCATAAACATTTCAGAGTGGCAGAAATATCGGAATCAATCAAAGTACGAAGAGCCAACACATTTCACAAGATCACATCTTACATCTTATCCACCATCTACCTACGATTTTCATCAAGAACCAAAACCATCAGAGGAAGATCGGATGGTTGACATGCTCAAAGATTGGTTCAAGAAACAAGACGAAAAGTTGGATACAATGCTTGAAACATTCCAGAATCAACTCGAAAGTATTCAGAGACAATCAACATCCATTCAGAGACTGACAAATCAAACGAGACAATTAACAGAAAACCAGAGCTACATACCTCAAGAAACATTTTCAGATGAAACTGACGAAGCCTTGAGTACCAAGCATTTCACGGTGACACTTTAACATAGGAAAAGGTTGAGAAGTATCAAGAACCAGAGGTATCAGTTCAGGAGCCCAAACCAGCAAAGTCTCTGATTGATTTTTATTCGGATTCTGATGAAGATGAAGAAGCATGTCTATTTGTACCAACAAAAATTGATGATGAAACTCTGTATCCTCTAAATAATGATCTTGGAGCTTCTATTGCACTAATGTTTGAAGAAGATCTACCTGAGCCAGTCATATCAGAGGATGAAGACCTAAGATCTGACATCTTCTTACATCATCAAGTTGACACTTATGAAGCATGCATTTCATAGATGACAGATGAAGAATTGAATGCGGAATTCCTAAAATATATATGTGAAGAAAAGATGGAGCAAGAAGCAGAGAAAATGGAGGAGCAAATATATAACCTTATTGAAGATCCAGTGAATTCAGGCGAAACATCACTGTTTTGGGGAGTACTGATCAAAGATATCACCCATAAGCTTAACAGAATGGAACTTCCATTTCAAGTCAGGCACCATACGAGACCTCCTGATTTTCTTTCTTTATTTTCAGGAACCACTGGAGCAACAAAGGTTAAGAAGGTGGCACAAGCACTGAATGGGACAAAACGACACTGAAATCTCCTTGACAGATGGATTTCATTCACGTCTGGCCGAAGATGAAAAATTTAGCGCTAGAAGGGAGGCAACCCATGTAATTTGTTGTAATTTATGTTTCCATATTTTATGTATACATGTTGTAGAGATTTTAATATTGTGTGATATATTTGTAGGGAAAAACACAAACGAAGCATTTTAAGACAGAAGGAATGGTGTTTGGCAATCACAAAGAAGAGAGCTAATTCATTTGTGATGGCTGAGTAAAGAATGGATTCTTGAGACGCATCCTTATGAATTTATACTAAGCTAGTAGCGTATTACGTACACAATTTCGTTGCCTTAATAATTGATTTGATTTGCTTTTATGTTTTTATTTACTTTATTTTCGCCGACAAGATCAAAACTTTTTGACTTTTCACGAATTATTTTAACGTTCATATAATAATTGTCAGTTGGCAGGTACTAGTGCTACTATTACTCACCCATTTTCAAGTTCTATAAATTCAGCTCGTCATTTCTCTCTTCGACACATCCAGATATACATCCAAATAAGAGAGAGTAAATGGAAGCAACTTCACAGCAGTGAGTCAAGCGAATTTTTATTTTCTGTGGATCCAACTCTGGTAATAAACCAGAGTTCATTTAGGCTGCAAATGATTTGGGGAGAGTCATAGCAGAACGAAATATGGACCTAGTATATGGCGGTGGCAATCTTGGATTAATGGGAAGTATTTCAAAAACAGTTAGAAAAGGTGGCGGTCATGTTTTGGGAATCATTCCAAAAACACATAATCGGAAAAACAAATGGAGATGAACGCATTGTCTCGGGGATGTCCGAACAACTCCTTTAAATGGTTAATACTGCTGATGTGTTTATTGCTTTACCAGGTGGGCTCAGAACGTTTGAAGAGATATTCACAGTAGCATCATGGGGGCATTTGAACATTCATCGGAAGCCCATTGGATTACTCAACATTGAACATTTTTTCGATTTTCTGTTTGTATTTCTCGCGGAAGCCAAAATACATGAGTTCGTCACAAAATCGGTAAAATTTATTTTCCTGACTGCAACAAAGGCCGAGGAATTAATTGACCAAATCCTAGCCTTTGAACCAAAATTTGACCCCATTCTTTCCAAGTTGAACTGGTCAGATAGCGATCGTGGTAAGATGCGTATATTGGACATAGATCTTAATCGGTAATATTGTTCGTAGAATTTCTGTTAACCATGTATGATCTTATAAACTCTTCTTCTACTATTTAAGACATTGGGGACAATGTCTCATTTAGGTTTGGGGGAGGGAATAGTTGATTAGTATCTAGTTTATTTTGTGTTATTTTTATTAGATTTTTAGTCCAAATTTAAAAAAAAAAAAAAATATTGAAACTTTTTCAAAAATTACAAATTTTTTTTGCGTTTTTGTGTTTTTATTTTGACTAAAAAGGTGAAATTGGTGAGAGATAGCTGTGTAAGGAGTTTCCACTCTTGATACGTATCTAAAACCCATTTTTTAAATAAGTTAATTTTTGTTTATTTCCTTTTGAATTATTTAATTTGTAAATTCTCCATAAAACTGACTAAAATGAATCTTCATATGCTCAGTTGGCAGGTATTATCAACATGCATGGTAACATACGGACATGAGCTGTAATTGAAAAGTTTGTAATATTCAGTGCTCTAGTTTAATTGGAGGAAGCGTCTATAAATGGCAATGGAGTAAAAAAAAGGGGTCTGAGATCTGAGTTATTAAGTCTGTATGGGTGTTTAACACATAGTGTCCTAAAGCCAACTGGTTTGGGAGTCACTGGCCCAAGTACATTACATGGATCAAAGATGTTGCCAAATAAATATATATATCTGAAGTCTGAGTAATTAAGTCTGTAGGCGTGTCTTAACACCTGGTGCCCTAAAGCCAACTGGTTTGGGAGCCACCGGCCCAAAACTCGTTACATAGATGCAAGATATTGTATATAAATAAAATATAAAATCAGAAAAAGAAAGAAAAAATCTGAAAAATTATTCCATTGCTACAAAAAGGTGTGAAATATGATATAACTTTAGGACAAAAATATTACTCACTTTTCAACTACCATTGTGACTGTTGTGGGTAAAAATGAGTTGATTAATATTTTGTTGGCTGTGTATATGGAGAATGGTAAATATAATCGGAGAATTTACTTATTCAGTAATTTAAAAATAAAGAAAACAATTAGTAACTTGGAGTAGAAGTTTCACCTGATTAGTCACTAACTTCTTTATTCTTTTTTTTCTTGTCTTTTTGCTTTTGTGTGCATTAGTTTTACTATCTTTTTACTTTTATAAGACGTTTGTGGGTATCATTGATGTAAACCCTCACGAGACTACAACTCGTCCACTAGGGACACCTATGGGTTTAAAGGCTTGTTGTATACGCTAAATGCAACTGTGATCCTTACGAAAGTGGCTTAGCTTAATTTTATTTTTATGTTATTTTATTTTGTGGTTTGCTCGAGGACTAGCAAAATGTTAGGTTTGGGGGTGTGATGAGTGATAATTATATTACTATTTCCCACTCATTTGACCTAATATTTTGTATAATTTCTTGAGTTTTGTGAACGTTTTGATGTGTTTTATTGTTATTTTACAGATAAATAATGTTTGGGAAGCATTGGAAGCAATTTAGGGCCAAAATAGAAAAAAATGACGCAAAATTGCATTTTGGTAATTTGGCTCATCGCGATGTCTAACGTGCGCCACATTCTGCTAACCTGCTCCGGGGACACGTGTCAAAATCTGAGAAATTTTACTTCCTAACATGCGCCATGCCACATGTCATCATCACAGAAGATCTGCTAACATGCGTCGTACCATGTGTCACAATCCTATGGTGCCGACACACCGCGTGCCACGTGTCATCTCCTGAATGGACCGAATCTTCCGTGAATCAACGTCTACCATATGTCAACATGTCATTGGACCGATCTTACCACGTGCCACAAGTCGAAATTCTATTGGGCCGACGAAATCTGCGTGCCACATCAGCAACGACCAGGTCAACGCGCTTCAGATCCCGTGCAACCAGCTCGGCGTCGCGACGCAAGAAGGAATTGTGTGTCGCGACGCGACCCAGTTCAGATGCCTATAAATTGAAGCTTTCTACAGCTCATTTGGTGTGCTTTCTAAATAATATTATAAATATTATTTATAATATTTAAATTATGTATTTTTACTTTTAATTTTTATTGCATCATTTTATTTATTTACTTTTATGTTTTCTAGTTAAATTTCCGCTGGGGTAAAAGGTGAAACATTTAATATAGTTATATAGGTTAATCTCACTTAATTATAATATTTAAATTATAATTTAACCAGATTAATTAATGGCAAACTTTATTACCGCCTATATGGTCGGTTTAAATAAAAATTACTTTACCGCCTATATGGCTGGTCTTTATGTGACAGATAATTACCGCCTATGTGGCTTATGTAATTGGACTAAATGGATTACCACCTATATGGCTGGTTTTAAATGTTTAACATTATTAATTCCTGAGAAAGCAGAACCTAAAATAATTTATATATTATAATAAGAGAGATTCATAGATATGAAATCTTAAATATGAATCCTTTAACCCCAGCATTGTCTTTTATTCTAGGGAAGTGATGAAACACAATATTCACATACTTAATAATTGATTCAATTATATATTAGGTAATTATTTAGTTTGTTTATTGAGTCTTAAGCTTAATGCTTCTTGTTGTTTGATCACCAATAAAATTGATGTGGTAAACATAAAATGAACTTGGAAAATGGATTTTAGGTTTCAGCCTTAGATTAAATAGCTCACGATCTTCCTTTAGGATAGATAACCTTTTAATAGATTTCCTTACAAGTTAGACATATACTTGTCGGGCGGGGGTAACCGCAATTGGAACTTGATCTTAATGAATCCAGGTAATTTGGTTAACATAGACATATGGTTTAATTGGATTATACTGGGTATGTACAGCTGACCATCGACAGAGGCTTTTGCATAATTTCGTGTACTAGGTTAGCAAACTGATTTATTACCACAAAGGCGGAATATATTGCAGCTTATGAAGCTACAAAAGAAGCCGTTTAGGTTAAGAGCTTTATCACAGAGTTAGGTGTAGTCCCAATTATCGATAATCTAATTCTGTTATACTGTGATGATAATGGAGCCATTGCACAAGCAAAAGAATCGAGGGCGCATCAGCAATCGAAGCATGTGGAACAGAAATATCACATCATTATCATGTGCAAGGTCCCGAGTGAAGATATTGTAGCAGACTCGCTTACCAAGGCCATTCCTCTGAAGTTGTTTAATAAACATGTGGAGTCGATGGGTATGAGATACAATCGATATTAGCACTAGAGCAAGTGGGAGAATTTGTTAGTGTTGGTGCTCGGAGCGCCGATTTCTTATGTATTTCCTTCTAAATACTTTTGTAAATATTTTATTATGAATAATATAAACAGCTTCTATAATACAACATCTCTTTATATATGGTAAAAATGTAATTGACATTAGAATGATTTGTTATGATATAGTTGCAAAATCGTCGCAACTGGCATAGAGTTGTATCATAATAATATCATTTCTTTAACAGTTCCTGGTCAAGGTTTGCATTACTTGGTCAGTAAGTAAACCCGCTAAGACCGGTATATGTCGTATATTGGAATCTTGGATTTCAATGGTTGATTCTCAATGAAACATAAGTCTCGGAGACTCGTATAGACATGTAGGTATTTATATTCGATAAACACTGATATTTGAAAGTAAACTTGGCTAATTCCCTAAATACGGAAAAGTAAGTCTGATATTTGAAAATAATAAAATGAAAATCAACTTAAGATTCTTAATGGATGGTACACCAACGTCAATAAGAATCTTCTCGGGTTGAGTAGCATAGTGATAAGTGCATGAAACTGTACTTTGAACTTCTCTAATTCAGCTTGGTTATCAAGTATTTAATCTTAATTATAGTTTATTTTATGTTTTGTTATTAGGAAGAAATGGAACATGAATCTTGGAGTAATTTCACGTGTTTTGGGACCTTACGGACACATAAAAAGCACGCGGGAATAGTAGAAACGTAGAATCGGCAAAACCAGAAATTCAACTATCGTCGCGGCACCTACTTTCTAGCACTGTGGTGCCTCCTCAACAATGTATACATATAAAACTCCCAATAATTGGACACCGCAACACCATTTTCCGGCGCTACGGCTCCCCGAAAGATCCCCAGACATTTAATTAGGTCAAATTTTATGCGCATAAGGACTCCAAGACTTCCCTATATATACCCAAGCTGGTCCAAAACCGTAAAAGAGGGAAGAAATACACAACACTGAGTTGAAAACACATATTTGAGTGAGAAGAATGAGGAAGCTTCATGCCGGACAAGATGTCTCTCTGATCTCTTCAAGCTGTGTCTCTTTCTTCTATGGAGAACTAATCTCCTAGGTAAAACTAAGGATGAACTCTTGTAATTAAGTTCTTAAATTTATGTTTTTGATTCCTGAATACTCTTCAACGTTTAATATAATTTATGATTTGTTATTCTCTTTTATCTTTTGATTATAAACCCAGATATTGTGTTTTACCAATTTGCATATAGGAATAGTCATGCTTCTTCTATGTGTGATTGGGAAACCCAATGTTGACTGGTTATGTTGTTTTATGAGTTAATCTTCTAATTCAGTATTGTCTGTGGGTATATTGTCGACGTTAGATAGGTCATAACGATAACATAGTGTGTTGTTAAAATAGAGAAAACAATTCATCGATTACCTTAGAATTTAATATGTTTTTTTATTGAAATATCTTCCGATTATTGGTTTAGGATGTGAAACCTTCAATTGAGTTATAAAATGAATCAATTACTAAATATAGGAATTTGATACAAGTGGGATTCCTGACGCTTTGCTGCTTCTCTCTACTGATAACTTTTAAGTGTTTTTCGTAATCTTTAATTTACATTACAAATTCAATCATTCTCCTTAATTAAGTTATTGCTGACATTTTGTTTAAATGAATTAGTTCCTTGTAACCATATCTCTTAGGAATTGATACCCCAACTATACTGCGATAACCACAAGTACTTTTTGGGCATAGTCAAATTTTGGCGTCGTTGCTGGGGAGACGGTTTAACCAGGCGGTAACTTCGTTCCATTTTTAATTTTTTTTTCTATTTTATTTCAGTTTATTTTTAGTTTAGATTTTGATTTTTAATTTAGTTTCTTTTATTTATGTTTCTCGTTTTCTTTCTATTTGAGTGCATGTCTAGACTAGGGATCGATTTGGTAGATTTGTTAGAACTAAATAGGACGACTCACATTCAGAAAGTTTGTTTGACAAACTTTTTGCCACACCATTTACATCTAGCACACATAGCATGAGTGAGTACGAGAGACCACCCATTAATACTCTTGAGGAGTACCTCCACCCCACTCACACAACTTCACCATCATGCATAATATTTCCTCATAATGCACCACATATAGACTTTAAACCTGAAATGATACAGTATCTCCCAACCTTTCATTGGTTAGAGAACGAGAACCCTTATGTGCATATTAGGGAGTTTGAAGAGGTTGTAGTAACCTTCCATGACTGATTTGGGAATACAGATACAATTCACTACAAGAAAAAAGGCTTTTACTGATACTAAATTAGTGTCAGTAAAGGGTTTTACTGACACTATATAAATGTGTCAGTGTTGCCGCCGCAGCCAAAATCACTGACACTAGTTTCTAGTGTCAGTGATTCTTAGGTGTCATACGTTAATACTGTAGTATCAGAAAATTATTGACACTATGGTATCAGTAATCTCTCACACTATTTTAGTGTCAGTAAATTATTGACACTATATCATCAGTATTTAGTGATACTATAGTGTCAGTAAATTTTGTTACTGCAGTATCAGTATATCGCATATATTTATTTTTAGTGTCAGTAATTATTGTTACTATAGTATCAATATCCGTCAATATCTTTTAAAATTTAAAAATCGTATTATTTCACAATTATATTTCCTATTTTTTGTAATTAAATTAATCATAAATATATATATATATATATACCAACTCATGAAATAAAAAACTAAAAATTACATTTATATAAAATTCGCAATAAATAGATTAATCGTATTAATCATTCAACAGTATCACATGATGAATACAAAAACTCCATAGACAATCTTTAAATTAACATAATATATATTTCAAAAACTACTCTTAAAGTCCATCAAAATGTCATGCCCCCACCAAAATTCATGATACTTGTTGAGAAGCCTGCAACAATCCCCCAACAATATGATATCTGGCACAAAATCTGAAATTATAAACCAAATGTTAAGATTAGATGGACTTCCAAAAAAATCGATATCTTCATAAATAAAAACATTAAATACATCCAAATAAAAATACAAATATAACCCTAATCTAATTTTTGTCACATAAAAGCTTATTGACAATAACCATACCAACAACCTAAGAGCATGCATATAAAAAACCAAATGGCATCCATAATAACAAGTTGTATCTTTCATACCGCTACATAATCACCAAAACAAACAAATCAATAACACACACACACACACACACCACACACACACACACACACACATATATATATATATATATATAGACGGACATAAAACTGAAATAAAAGGATCTCATGAACCAGATGAAGTTTATCAGATGACATGATCTAATACAATACATTGGGACCATGTGAAGGATCATGCACTCAGTAACATATTGAGGCAATGGAAGAGTTCAGACGTTGCAGTGGTTGGAAAGTTGTTGAATAAGAAAAATAAGTTTATGAAGAATGCAATGGAAATTACAAGACAAATAAATAACCAATAAATATGTGTGTTTTAGTGGTATAATAAAAAAAGAAAAAAGTGTGTAAATCTTGGCCTTAAAATGTTATTATTTATCACGTCACAATATTATCAAAAGCTTACGAAAATGAGAGTAGGAGAGGACCAGCCCATTATAGATTAAGGGAATTAACATACTAATTAACATAGTGAAGTGTATTGAAGTTGATAAATAGTTTCGACTTATATATGATTTTTTACCCCACATCAAGTATTGGTTCAATAATAATTTAGCAAGGACTGTGTATTCTTCTCTGATAAAGCTTCTGTTCATAATCACATGGCAAATAATGTGGGAATGGTACTAAATAACAAAAAGCAAGAGAGAGAAAAAAATTACTTAATGTCATTGTTAACTACATGACAAACCAAGTCCATACCTCAAAGCTTGGATACTTAATTGTTCTTCAAGTTTTTGCTGTCAAGAAACAAGTTGAGGTAAAAATGGAATTTACTACCTCTGTCAACAAAAAGCATCACAGTTGAAAAGTTCTTAAATGCTTGAAATTCTCACAGTATGAATTGGAACTTCAAAATAAAAGCGTCAGTAAAGAAAAAGATGACAGCCCTCAGATATGCAAAGAGCTGCCTAATATAAGTTCAAGCTTAATACCAATTCACAATAACTCTTTGAAAATAATAGGACTAGTAAATCCAAAGTTTACCAGTAAAATTGCCAATAATCGGGCAACATTTTGTTTCACAGTGCCCATGCCACGTTAGTTGTTTTTTAACTCATGACCAACATAAAATCCTCTAAGTCTGGAGATAGGTTTTGCTAGATTTTAACAATCTAGTAATCTACTACTTATTAACTGATATATCAAAATACTACATGCATAAAAAGGGCTTGCAAATATTAGCATAAGCTTACACACACTGAGCATTCAAAGTTGGAAAATAATCCCAGGAACATATAAGAGAAGAAGCCATGAGTTATCCTGCAAATAGAAAAAACGAAAAATGGGTACAACAGTAAGAAGCTCACCTTTGAGTACTGTGTGGTCTGCAAGTCCACGAATATTTCACCACAAGAGTCTCTACAGTCAACTGTATAAAAAGCTACCGCTTGGATAACTTTCGACATTTCTCATTGATCAATTTCTTAAAAAATGCACAAAGCATAAATACAATAAGAACAACGGCACTAATAATGTCAATAAGATCTTAATGTAAAAGTCACTATTTTCTAGCTACAATCTTCTATCAAAGAGATGTTGAGTACTTTTGTTGACATGGAGCAGCAACTGACAACACAACATCAAACTTTAGGTTTCACTAAATGCTGCTCAATTAGTTGCACTATAATTCTCAGCAGTACACAAATTCAGCCAATGTAAGGCTGAAATTCATCATTCACGTATATATATACAATAAACATAACAATAAAATTTAGGTTCACTAAATAATAAATGCTTCTCAATTTGTGGCACTAATAATTGTCAAGCAATACACGAAGTCAATGTAGGCTGAATATTCATCAATCCTATATATATTAACTACATTACAGTAAAAATAACAAAAATAACAACTACATAACAAAGTGGGCAAACCTTTTTCAACAGAAACACGAACCATCGGATTGAATTCCTTCAAGGAATCACAACAAACCTCAGCAATCGTTTCCCACCATATACTTTCTCATCAGGCGGATCAAAAAATTTGCAGACCATGCTTCTTCAGTCACCACCCGATCATCCATTAATGTCAAACTACCAACTCCAGCCAGTACAATATTCTTGGCAAAACTACCCACAATAACAACTACTTACAATAAAAAAAAAAAAAAACACATAACAATTACTAGAGAAAGAATAACAGAGTTAATATTCGTAGCACCACATGCTAATGACACAGAAAATTATGAGTCACGTCAAAATTTTACCTCGGCAACAGTCCCTTTCATTCCACAGACTAAAATATGTGACTTGCTCAATCTGTGTCAAGAAAAGTAACGAAATTAATCGAATTAGTAAATACAACATTAACGAATTTGACAAAAGAAAAATTATTTATAACCCATTTATTAATTAATTAAAATAGAAGTACCTTCGTTGAGCATCAGCGCCCCAAACCCTAATTTGGCGATCATAGAGTGCGGTCTCCTGCTCGGTCAATTCTTCCCCGTCCTTTCCATCCAACTTTAACTATTAGGCTTGAAGAAACAAATAAATAAGTCTGTGCTTGTGATAAATGACAAGCAAAACCCTAGAAACTAGAAAGCTTCAAATTCAAAGATCTGTTTCCAAATAAGGAACAAAAGTCACGATTTGGCCCAGTGGTAAAGCCTTACAATAAAAAAAAAATTTATATCAATGGTTACAATTCGAGTCCCAGCAGACTTAAGGAAATAAATTTTTTTTTTTAATTTTTTTACTTGATACTAAGGTATCATTAATTACTGACACTAAATTTACTGATACTACTACTAGTGTCAGTAATATATGCGAAAAACGTCACTTCCGCGAGGTGTTGGTTCGACTCCAGACGACTACGTGTTTTTTTTTTTTATTATTTCTTACTGATACTATTGTAATAGTAAATACTGACACTAAAATCGCTGATACCATAGTGTCAGTAATTATTGATATTTAAGTGAAAAACACGGAAATAGGCCCATTACACACGTCGTTTCTGACACTTTTAGCCTAGTGTCACTAACCTTAGTGTCAGTAAATGCCTTTTTTCTTGTAGTGATTAGACTTAAGTTCTTCCATTTTTCCCTTAAGGATAAAGCTAAAAGCTGGTTGTATTCGTTGAGACCTCGTTCAATAGGATGATGGGGTGTGATGACACATGCATTTTTCAATAAATGCTTCTCACACCAAAAGACTAATGCCTTGAAAAGACAGATCTCTACCTTCTTCTAGAAAGAATGTGAAACCCTTTATCAAACTTGGGAGAGGTTTAAGGAGATGTTAGCTAGTTTTCCTCACCATGGGTATGAGTTTTGGCGTTTAGTAAGTTATTTTTACGACGGTCTAACTCCTAGAGAGCACCAATTCATTGAGACAATGTGCAATGGTGAGTTTATAAGAAAGGATCCTGATAAGGCACTTGAATACTTAAATGACTTAGCCGATAAATCTCACACTTGGATTAGACCCAATGCCATGGATAACACTGATAGGACACGTCCCACTCCTTCTAGTGGAGGCATACGCCAATTTAGGGAAGATGATAGTCTTCAAAGGACATGTTGAAATATAAACTAAAGAGATAGGAGCCTTAAAAGCCAAAGATAGCAATACTATGCATGTGGTAGCCCAGTTAGAACCACAAGGGTTTTGTTTTGTGTGTAAGGGGATTGACTATCTGGCCCAATAGTGTCCTGTATATGGTGAGATGAGGGAAACATATGAGGAACAATGCAATGTCTTAGGGATGTATAAGAAGCCATACACACCTTATTCGGATACTTATAACCCTAGTTGGAGGAATCATTCAAATTTTAGTTGGAAACATGAGTCTCAACAGCCCATTCAAGCACCACAACCTAAAGGTTACACTGCCCTCTCGTAACACACACCTGTCCTTCCTAGAAATTCCTTAGAAGACAATATGCATGCATTTATAGAGTCCCAGAGTAAAACCAATCAAAGGTTTGAGTCATTGATAGCTCATGTAGTTGAAGACAATAATGAGATTAAGAGTCAAATCTCTAAGTTGACTAATGTCCTGAGTGTGCAAGAATAATGAAAGTTTCCATCTCAAGCTCAAACAAATCCATAAGGGCAACACATGGCACAGGCTGATCATGAGGCATCCAATGTAAAGGGTGTTAATGCTATAATCACAAGGAGTGGTAAAGAGGTAGGGATGCAGGACACCTCAAACATTATAGGTGTCACTAAAGATAATAGTACAAATATTCCTCAAGAAGAATAAGTGCCACATATCCCAGTTCGATTACCTTTACCTCAAGCCCTTAGGCCTACTGCGAGAGCTACATACCCTAATGGTGAGATCCTAAAATATTTAAAGCAAGTAAATATTAACCTTCCTCTATTACATGTGATCAAACAAGTTCTTACATATGCGAAGGTTTTGAAGGATCTATGCACATGATGAGAAAGCATCACGTGAAGAAGACTGCATTCTTGATAGAGCAAGCAAGTGTCGTAATTGACCAGAGGGCCCTACCAAAATATAAAGATCCAGGATGCCCCAATATTACTTGCCACATTGGCACATACGAGTTTGGTCAAGCTTTATTAAAATTAGGTGCTAGTGTTAATCTCATGTCATATTCTATTTATATGCAGCTTAGACTTGGAGAGATTAAACCTACATCAGTGGTTTTACAGTTAGCTGATCGCTCCATCAGAACACCATGGTGAGTAGTTGAGGATTTTTTACTATAAATCGATAAATTCTACTATCATGCTGATTTTCTGATTTTAGATACTCAATCTGTGTTAAAACTGAGTCAAACATTCCACTCATCTTAGGTAAACCTTTTTCTTGCTACAGGTAATGCCCTTATCAATTGCAGGAACGGTCTCATGAAGTTATCATTTGGAAATATGGCACTAGAAGTGAATATCCTTCATGTTGAGAAACAACCACGAGATGATGATGAGTGCCACTATACAAACCTGATAGACACAGTCTTGCCAGAAATAGCCTTTACATAACATAAATCTAACCCTCCCGAACTGGAGCTGATCCCAAAGAACCATAAAAAGAGAAAAAAGAGAGTTAGTGCCCACTTGAAGATGATCCCTGGAAAGTTAAAAAGGAGGTTGAGCCAATTTTTCCATATGTACAGCCTCAAATTTCAACCATCAGTAGACCCTAGGGGATTCATGGATAAACTACCACAGTCAGCCAAAAATTTTGTTTCATGTCTTAATCACTAGTGCCCAACAGAGAAGAATGCATATGGGACTACTTGGTCCGCTATATAGGAGCCATCATGACAACTTAGGTGGTTACGTCTAGCTGAAGACGTTAAACTTAGCGCTAGTGGGGAGGCAACCCTTGCACCTGCATTTATTTTATTTTATTTTATTTTTTTCTTTATTTTAGTTTTATTTTATTGTGGGCTAATTACATGTTTATTATTTGCATGAGTGTTTATGCAGGTGTTAACACAACCCACACAGTCCACGCAATCAAAATCTTACCAGTGGGAGCCCGATCAACTCATGCATGGTAGTGTTGTTCCTCACTCTTGTTTTTTATGTTTATCTTACAATGAGGACAATACAAGTTTTAAGTGTGGGGGTGTAGGCATGTAGCGATAATACCTGTTATTAAAAAATATATATATTTTAGTTTCTGGTCCTTAATAGTAAAGCATAAGTCCAATGATGAATATTGTTTGCTTTAGGATGAAATATTAGAAATGATAAGTTCCTAATGTACTTTTATCTGATGCCTTTAGTAGTTGATCTAGGTTAGACTCGTAAGCACTTAACTATAGGTTTTCAGTAGTGAAAACCTAGCTAGTTTGCAAAGTGACTAGTTGAAGAAATTATATGTCGATGAATGACCGTTTGCTTAGATGTCTATCTCGATTTGCTAGTGTTATGATGTATGGTATGGTTTAAAAAAAACAGAGAAAGTTTGAAAGAAAAATGTGAATAAGAAAAAAAATAAAGAATAAGAAAAATTGAACCACCTATAACCGATAAGCAATAAGCTACCCATGGGCGAGTGTTAGGACCACCATGAGGAAAAATGTTACCTTAAAGGGTAGGTGTGTTGAAAAAAATAGAGGTTTTGAAAGAACAAAAATAGAGAAATCATACCATACTGAGCACATAAAGGCAATTACAGAGTACATTTGAGATATCTAGGTTGGTTTGACCCATCAGATCCCAATTTTTAAACGAAATCATTGAGTTTGTTTACCTAGGAGTCAAGCTATGAATGAACCTTTACACACACACACACTGTGAGTCTGGCTTAGATGAGTTATTCAAGAACTTGGATTTGGGTTGCATTGAGTACTTTGAAGGCTCTCTGATTTCATTACTAGACATTCTTTGAGGAAAATATTATGTGTAACAATTGGGACCATTTAATTTGTTATTTTTTCAGGATTGCATGTTTTGAATGACGTTTGTGGGTATCGTCGCTATAAGCCAACATGAGACTATAACTCATCCATTATGGCCACCTAGGGATTTAAAGGCTTATTACATACACTAAATGTAATCGTGATCCCTACAAAAGTGGCTTAGATAGATTTTATTTATTTTTAATTTTGTTTAGTTCTTATTTTCTTTTTGCGCTTGAATTGTTAGGGACTAGCAATAAACTGGTCGAGGTTGTCATAAGTGCATGAAAATGTACTTTGAACATCGCTAATTCAACTTGGTTATCAAGTATTTAATCTTAATTATAGTTTATTTTATGTTTTGTTATTAGAAAGCAATGGAACATTAATCTTGGAGCAATTGCACGTGTTTCGAGACCTTACGAACGCATCAGAATCACGAAGGAAGAGCAGAAACCCAGAATCGGAAAAACCAAAAATTCAAATGGCACCACAGTGCCTCCTCAGCAATGCAAACATACAAAACTCCAAAGAATTGGGCACCGTAATGCCACTTTCCAGTTCCACGGTGCCCCGGCAGATCCTCAAACACTTAATTAGGTCGCATTTTATCCGCATAAGGACTTCAGGACTTCCCTATATATACCCAAGCTCGTCCAAAACCCTAAATGAGGGAAGAAATACACAACAAATAGTTGAAAACACATATTTAAGAAAGAAGAATGAGGAAGCTTCATGCAGGATAAGATGTCTCTCCGATCTCTTCAAGATGTGTCTCTATCTTCTATGGAGAACTAATCTCATAGGCAAAGCTAAGGATGAACTCCTGTAATTATTTTCTTATATTCATATTTTTTATTCTTGAATACTCTTTAACGTTTAATATAATTGATGATTTATTATTCTCTATTATCTTTTGATTATGAACCCAGAGATTATGTTTTACCAATTTGCATATAAGAATAGTCATGCTTCTTCTATGTGTGATTGGGAAACCCAGTTGGGACTGGTTATGTTGTTTTTTGAGTAAATCTTCTACTGCAGTATTGCCTGTGGGTATATTATTGACGTTAGATAGGTCATATCGATAAAATAGTGTGTTGTTAACATAGAGAAAATAATTCATCGATTACCTTAGAATTTAAATGTTTTTGATTGAAGTATCTTCCGATTGTTGGTTTGGGATGTGAAACCTTCAATTGAGTAATAAAAGGAATCAACTACTAAATATAGGAATTTGATATAAGAGGGATTCCCGACGCTTTGCTGCTTCTCTCTACTGATAACTTTTAAGTGTTTTTCGTAATCTTTAATTTACATTACCAATTCAATCATTCTCTTTAGTTAAATTATTGTTGACATTTTGTTTAAGTGAATTAGTTCCTTGTAACCATCTCTATTAGGAATCGACACCCCAACTACACTGCGATAACCACAAGTACTTTTTGGGCATACCACTATGGATATATGAGATTGTAGGACTTAGAAATCGGCGACGTTATTCCAGGCTCGCGCCCGGTCCAGAGTAGCCCGCGGGGGACTAAACCGGAGAATAAAGGAGTTGCCGCCCAGTGTGAACTGGGAAATGATTTAAGGCCGCACTCACCATACGCAATGGAAGACCTCAAACCGTTGGGTTCAGAATGATCCATTACTTATGTCACTTGTAATGAACGGATTTATGCAATTTTAACCAAGTCTACGCAACATACATTTGCAAAAGTAATCTACATCTAAATTCATATACGGCCTAAATCTAAGTTTGCATGCATAAAAAATAATTCGGAATAGCGGTAAATACACAACTCATGAATACTTAAAATTAACACATGCGGAAGCATAAATAAATCATGCATAAGCTAAATAACATACTTAAACGACTAAATCATGCTTAGAAAAATAAATAACATATTAAACGACTGAATAATGCTTAGACACATGCGGAAATATAGATAAATCATGCGGAATCATATTAAATAACATACTAAACGACTAAATCATACTTAGAAAAATAAATAACATATGCCCTCAGGTATAACATCTTAAGTCGTCTCTTGGAAGTGTGTTTTGCGGTTGTTGGAAGGGTTGACGCTCCGCAACTTTTCTGATTTACTGGTTTTCAGATTTCCTTCGTTGCTTCGCTATTTTGGGCTGCTGTTTGCTCACTGTTTCTGTGGTATTTAGGCAGTGTTTCGGGGCAGAATTTTTGGTGATAAATAGGCAGATTTCTTGACAGTTTTGTGGGTTTTTTTTGGCAGTTTACTGGGCAGTTTCAGGTGTCAAAACATTAAAGTTTTTGGGGCAGTTTCGGTGGTCAAAACTGTGCAGTTTTACGGGTGCAGTTTGCAGGTTTTTAGAGTAGTTTTACGGGTGTGTAGTTTGCGGGTTTTAGTGTAGTTTTTGCGGTATTTTAGGAGAAATTTTTGGGGCAGTTTTTTGTGGTGTTTTAAGGGCAGTTCAGGGGTGCAGTGGCGTGAATTTGAGGGGCAGTTTCGGTGGTGTTTTAAGGGCAGTTCAGAGCAGTCTTTAGGGGTGCAGTGGCGTGAATTTTAGGGGCTGTTTCAGAGGTATTGGCGTGAATTTCAGGGGCTGATTTGGGGAGGTATTGCCGTGAGGTTGAAGGGGTGTTTCATGGGTATTGGCGTGAATTTCATAAGCTGATTTGGGGAGGCAGTGGCGTGAGGTTGATGGGCTATTTCAGGGGTATTGGCATGAATTTCATGGTCTGATTTGGGGAGGCAGTGGCGTGAGTCAGGGGCAGATTTTGGGTAAAATTCTGGATTTTGGGTAAAAATTGAATTTTTGAGTATTGAGTAATTAGAATAAATTAGTTTATTTTAATTACCCAAGAAAAATTATTGAAATATGTAAAATTTGATTTTTCGTGTTCCGCTGCGTTACTTGGGTAATACACCATAAAACCCCTACATTCTCTTCTCGACACTTGAGAAAATTCTGAATTTTTCTTTTCTTTGCTTTCTTCTCAAAACTTTAAGAAAAATATTTATTTTACTCTCTCAAAACTGTTGTGTATATGTTTAGATCACCTTCAATCTCTCAACCATTGAGTGGAAAACACACTCAAGTGGAGTCCATACCAAAGCATAAGAAGTGAACCACTAATGACAAAGCAATTAGGTATTTAGGTCATACCTAATAGATATAAATTGTTGGAGAGTATGGCAAGCCATATGGTCTTGTCTCCAAGACAATTTAAAAATCATTATCATAATAATGATGCAATTACCTTAATTTCCTTATTTTCTTTTAATTTTAGTTTTGTAATTAAGTTTTAATTCGTTCTGTAAAAATAGTAATTTACTTTCTTTACTTTTTATAGTTTTTGCTATTCACCATGAGGAGGTAACTTCCCTCTGCTAGCGTGAAAGGTAATTCTTTTACTATTGCTATTTAGATTAATCTCCCTTAAATATAATATATTCACTATTTAAAAATTTGACTTAAAAAGGATACCGCCAGATTGGTCGGTTGGTAATTCATTTTAATCTGGTTTAAACCTGACGAATCAAGGATACCGCCAGATTGGTCGGTTGGTAATTAAATTTTCTTACCGCTTATATGGCAGGATTATTTTGGTTCCGCCTTTATTGCTGGTTGGACTTAATTTGACTTAATCAGGTTTCTTGGTAAAATAATCACAAGTTAATATATTATATTAAGGGAGATATCTAAATTAGTAGTAGTAAAAGTTGATCATTTTACCTTAGTATTTTATTTTATTGTAATTTATTTTTCAGCTTTTACTTTACCGCAATTACTTTTCAGCATTTTTACTTTATGACTATTACTTTCAAGTTTTTACTAGCCCTAGTTATGTGTTGTAACTAAATTAGTTATCTGGGGTTGTGATGACTTTTAATATCACCGGTTTATAAGGGGTTATTTTATAGTTTGGGTAATTTAACGGTTTACTTATTATGTCTTAAGCCTAATGCGTCTTGTTAATTGGCCACTAATAAGATTGATCTGGTAAATCTAAAATAAACTTGACAAAGGAATTTTAGGTTTAAGCCTTAGACTTAATAGCCCATGATCTTCCTTGAGGTTAGATAACCCTTTAATAGATTTACTTACAGGATAGACATATACCTGTCGGGTGGGGGTAGCCATAATTGGAACTTAAAATTAATGAATCCATGTAATTTGGTTGACATAGACATATGGTTCAATTGTGTTAAACTGGGTATTTGCGTTTGACCATCGACAGAGGCTTTCGTCCAATTTAGTGTTCCAAGTTAGTAAACCGATTTATTACACAAACATGAAATAACCACTTCATCTTTTAAATGATATTAGAAAGATTCACAACCCTAGATAGTTTTTAATATTGAATTTTCTTAAACTGACCTTCGTGTAATTTTATTTAGTTGTTTTTAAATTTAGAATCATCAACATTTCAAATCAATCAATCAACCTGTTAGATACTAGTAATCATTTGACCTTATAAAATTAGTAGATTAGGTATTAAGTCCTCGTGGGATCGATACTTTTTATACTACTTGAACGATACGTGTGCTTGCGTTATACGCGTGTGTAAGCACCGGTCAGGTACACACTTATTCGGATAGTCCGATGACCATATTTACTGCCAACATAAAATATTCGATTAATTACGGCGAGAATTTATCTGGGATAAAATTCGATTAAAAGAGAGAGGACGATTAATTAGAATTAATCGATAAAATAATATATTCGATATATTAAATGAAATTAGATTTCATGGCGGAATTAAAATTGGATTTTAATTCGGGCAAACGAATTAATTTAGAATTAATTCGCGAGCGACTTTCTTAATAAATTTTCGAGCCATTATTATTTAATTAAATTTGATTTAATTAAGTCGCAACGGAAAATTCATTAATTCGAAATCAACGAACCCAAGCCCGATATGTGTTTTGCGGGCCCACTCGGATTTTGAATTAAAGTGGGGCCCACATCAAGTCACATTACTAGTCAACCTCACTTACTTTTTGGTAATGGAAGTTAGTGAAGATTTTTTTGTAACTTGTAAGACACCTTTTGTCATTTCGAATGTCATTTACCAAACTTGATTTTGGTAAGAGGTAATTGATTTTTTTGGAAAATCATTTTATAATTACACAACATTCACTCTCTCTTTTCCTCACCATGGTCGAACTATTTCCTCTATTTCTCTCCAAAATGACGTGAAACTAGGGTTCATATTAGATGATTTTTTATTCAAAAATCTTAGAAGCTAGCACATTAAAAGTGTCAACAAAGGAGATAGGGAAACTATCCATTGAGTTTGGAATTCAAAAATCACGCTTAGAGATCTTGTGGCTTGTCTAGGACACTTACATTGGGCGTGTGCATAGGCCATGGGCGTGTTTATGTTGGGTTGTATGGGCTTTGGGCATGTGTATGGATTTGGGCCGAGGTTGGGTTGATGGGCCGAGGCTGAGGTTTGAAACATAAACTGACTAAGCGAATCTAAGGCTGCCTAGGGAGTTCGAATCTGATAATGTGCTAATTTTGGAGGTTCTATTTCCTTCCGGCATTCGTTTCCCGTGACTTCTGCAACTTTTCAGGTATTGCCTTCATACTAGGCTCATCATTGGGCTCATGCAAAAATACAATGTCTAGAGTTGCGCCAATATTGTTGGGGCTTGTGCAGTGTGTGACAATGTCAATCCTATCAAAGTCATGCATGCATTTTTGCTTACCTATTACCAGACTTACCTGTTGTTTTGCCGCTTTTATGAGATGCTTCGACCCATGGGATTTGTTACTGAGCTGAGTTGAGTTGATGGCAAGGTGCTACGACCTCTGGGTTTTGTACCCGAACCCCCGAGTGTGAGATGCTTTATTCTCTAGGATTTATTCCCGAACTGAGTTGAGTAGATGGGGAGGTACTTTGACCCCTGCGTTTTGTTCCCGATCCACCGAGTGTGAGATTCTTCGATCTCTGGGATTTTTTCCTGAACTGAGTTAAGTTGATGACGAGGTGCTTCGATCCATGGGTTTTGTTCCCGAACCGCCGAGTGTGAGATGCTTCGATCTCTGGGATTTGTTCCCGAACTGAGTTGAGTTGATGACGAGGTTCTTCGACCCCTGGGTTTTGTTCCCGAACCACCGAGTGTGAGATGCTTCGATCTCTGGGATTTGTTCCTGAACTGAGTTGAGTTGATGGCGAGGTGCTTCGACCCATTGGTTTTATTCCCGAATCACCGAGTGTGAGATGCATCGATCTATGAGATTTGTTCCCGAACTGAGTTGAGTTGATGTCGAGGTGCTTCGACCCCTGGGTTTTGTTCCCGAACCACCGAGTGTGAGATGCTTCGATCTCTGGGATTTTTTCCCGAACAGAGTTGAGTGATAGTATTTTGGTCCTCTAGGCTCTTCGATCCACTGGGGAGTTTTTCTATGATGATGAGGTGCTTCGACCTCTGGGATTCATTCCCAACCTGTTGATAATGCGGGCCTCGACCCTGGTATTCATTCCCAAAACTGCTGATAATGTGGGTGGTGAGGCACTTCGGCCCCTGCTTATCCTCATTCCCGATGAGTTGCTCGTCCTCATTCCCGAGGTTGTTCTCCATTCCCGGAGTGCCATTCCTGGCTTGTTCGTCCTCATTCCCGAGGTTGTTCTCCATTCCCGGAGTGTCATTCTCGGCTTGCTCATCCTCATTCCTGAGGAGTTGCTCATCCTAATTCCCGAGGTTGTTCTCTATTGCCGGAGTGCCATTCCCATCATACTCGTTCTCCTTCCTGAGGAGTTGCTCATCCTCATTCTGGAGGTTATTTTCCATTCCCGGAGTGCCATTCTCGGCTTGCTCATCCTCGCTGCATTTTTTTTCTTCAAAGCCTGCGAACACAAAATAAAAATTTTATGTATGCGACATATATGCATGTATAGATGGACGCATTCCCTATTCTGATGAGTTTTTTTGTCCCATTGGCTTGATGTTATCCTTGGCTAGTCCTTCCTTGAGTTAGAGGGTTTTCTTCACCTCTTTAGGAATCATTTTATCTTTGGGCGCCCCCATGGCTACAGTTTCCTTCCGCCAATTCTCCTCCGGTGATTGCTCAATTCTCTTTGGTCTCATAGCTCAAGATTCTGTTGTGTCCCTTGTTCGCCAGGTGGTAGACTTGTCATCCTCAGACCTGGCTCAGCTTTCTACTCTTTGCTACCTAAGCCAGACTCACAGTGTGTGTGTGTGTGCAAAGGTTCATTTACAGTTTGGTTCTCAGGTAAGCCAACTCAATGATTTCGTTTCAAAAATTGGGATCGATAGGTGAAACCAACCTAGATATCTCAATTATGCTATGCAATTACTTTTTATGTGCTCAATATGGTGTGATTTTCTTTTTTTTTCTTTTCTTTTGTCTCTTTTTTTTCAACAAACCTACTATTTAATGTAGCATTTCTCCTCATGGTGGTCCTAATACTCGCCCATGTGTAGCTTCACACTTATCGGTTATAGGTGGTTTAATTTTTTCTTTAGAGACTTTTCTTTTATTTTCAACTATACAATACATCATAACAAAAGAAAATCAGGATAGACATCTAAGCAAACGGTCATTCATCCATTGCAATTTCTTGAACTAGTCACTTTGCCAACTACTCAGGTTTTCACTGCTAAAAACCTATAATTAAGTGCTTACGAGCCTAACATAGATCAACTAATCAAAGTATCAGATAAAAGTACTTCAAGAACTTATCGTTTCTAAGATTTCGCCCTAAACCAAACAATTTCATCATTGAACTTATGCTTAACTATTAAGGACTAAAAATAAACAATTTTTTTTTGGCGGAAGGCCCCCCCAATGGACTTTCTAGCCGTAAAATTTTATGTTCTCACTGTACGAGGTACTGTCAGACTGGCCATAAATTTGGTCAAAGCTTGTAGTTGCTCGGTAATTTTGGTGATGTTGGTCTCCAATTGATCCATGCAAGAACATTCACTGTCTAGCGAATCCATGCTTGCTAACCTATTCTTGACAAGTCTTCTTTCTTCTCTAACCCAACATATGTCTATTATGGATTTTAGATGAATGGGTTAACATGATCCATGTATGCGTGTGATGCATGAGATGCATTTGGTAAAAAAATAGCATATATCTTTCCGACCTTATTACTCCCGCACTGGTGGTAAGTCTATTTATGTCCTAGGTATGGCTTATTTTATGCACCAAAGTGGGGTACACAAAATCATTCTCTTCTACTCTACAAGGGTGAACCTTGGCTACCTAAGTCTATTTCCATTGGTAAAAGACAAAGACCGCCCTTTTACAATATTGACTAGGCCTATTATGGGGATCATGCCATTGTCTAGAAATGATGAATTGGGCCCTCGGTAATCACGGTTGTCGGGATGGACTTGGAGATATCCAAAAGTATATAAATATGATATAACAAGGCGTATCATTCCAAGATGAAAGCTAGTATGTAGATCGGACTCATGCATTTGGCATATTCGAATCATGTTTAGATCTTCTTAGCCCATCAAGGTTTTCATACAAGTTGGCCCGTTATCATTTTAAAGCGTTCAATCAGATTATCGTGAGGTGCAAACTTGTCCCAGTTGAAAAGGCTGATGAGTGGCAAATGTATCACTATTTCCCACTCATTTAACTTAATATTTTGTATAGTTTCTTGAGTTTTGTGAATATTTTGATGTGTTTTGTATTATTTTGTAGATAAATAAAGTTTCAGGACATTCTGGAGGTGATTTGGAGCAAAACTGTAAAAATTGGCAAAAAGGGTATTTTGGTAATTTTGGAGCATCGCGACACCGAAACCCTTGGCGTCGCGACGCCTAACATGCGCCGGAGGCTGCTAACATGCACCAGGTCAACAAGTCAAAGTTTGACAAGTTTGACTTTGCTAACGTGAACCGTGCCACGAGTCATCATCACAAGCGATCTGCTAACATGCGCCGCATGCCACGTGTCAAAATTCAACGAGCCGACATCAGCCAGCCACCTTGCCATGTGTCACCTTATCACTTCAGCCAACTTCCCACGTTTCAGATAAGACCATAAGCAACGAATCAGAGAACGCCACGTCAGCGCGATGCGTCGCGCAAGGCTTGCGCGCCCCGACGCGCTCCCCTTATTGAAGCCTATAAATTCGGCTCGAATTTTCAGTTTAAGATGTACCACTTCCTCTGAATTCTCTGATGTAAATAGGGAGTTCTCTTCTTAGTTTCTTTAAAATTTCAGTTTTAATTACATTTTGTAATAGTAATTTTCTTCTATAAATAATAATTTTCCTTCTTAAACTTTTATATTTTTACTATTCAACCATGAGGAGGTATTTCTCCATGATAAGGTAAAAAGGTAATTCTTTTACTATTGCTATTTAGATTAATCTCCCTTAAAATCTAATATATAAACTATTTAAAACCTGACTTAATGAGGATATCGCCACACTGGTCGGTTGGTTTATTTATTGTTCCGCCTTTATGGCTGGTTTATTTATTGTTCCGCCTTTATGGCGGTTTATTGACAAATATTACCGCCTTAATGGCTGGTTGGATTTAATTTGACTTAATCAGGTTACCGCCTATATGGCTGGTTGGCAAAATTATCAAAAGTATATATATTATATTATGGGAGATATCTAGATAGTAAATAGTAGAAGTTAATTCCTTTTACCTTAGCATTTCATTTTATTGCAATTTATTATTCCACAATGACTGTTTAGCAATTTTACTTTATGTCTTTTAAGTTTTTACCAGCTTTAGCTATGTGTTGTAACTAAGTTAGTTATCTTGGGTTGTGATAAAATCTAATATCATCGGTTTATAAGGGGTTAGATTATAATTTGGGTAATTTAAAGATTTAATTATTGAGTCATAATCTTAATGCTTTTTATTAACTGGCCACTAATAAAATTGACTAGGTAAACTTAAAATGAACTAGACATAGGGATTTTAAGTTTAAAGACATTAGACTCAATAGCTCACGATCTTCTTTGAGGATAGATAACCCTTTAATAGATTTCATTACAGGATAGGAATATATACCTGTTGGGCGGGGGTAGTCATAATTGGAACTTAATCTTAATGAATCTAGGTAATTTGGTGTTGAGTTCTAATATATGTCCCAAGATCAACAAATCAAGCAAGAAAACGCCATGAATACACAACATAGGAGGTGCGGAATAAACTCACATTGATCGGTTGGATGCTACGAAGACCAAAACGCACTGCATGTCTCTGCTCGGCAGTGAGCTGCGCACAGGTGGACTGCCGGCGTTGGTGGTGGTGGTCTCCTCCATGTTCGGCATTGATGACCTCCATTGAAGCTCCAAGCTTCAAGCTTTTCCATGCTCAAAATTCGTTTCCCTATCACCTATGTATAACCCAAGGTGTGCTAGCACTTGTTCATCTTCCTTGCTTCTTCATTTGCTCGGTCAAAACCAGAAGAAAAAGATGAAGAATCGGTCTTGGAGAGACCGTGAGAGAGAGGTAAGGTTTTGGCTCCAAAAGCCTAAAACCGTGTACAGTTTTTCAAGAGAGAGAGAAGACCGAAAATAATGGTGAGGAAAAAAAGAAAAAATGTAATATATATTATTCATTTATTTTCCAAAAATAAATAAAATATATATACCAAACCTTTTCATATTCCATTAAGTCAAAAAACAAAAAGCAAATAATGCTTTTCACCTTTTACCCATCACTTCTACTTTTACATCAAGTCACTTCATTAAAGTGACAACTTGTCATGTCACATCACTCAAAGTGACAAGTGATTTGACAATTGATGCGACCAGTGATTTGACGCTTGATGTGACTTGCGTGCCGCGCTCGAATTCGAAATGCGAATGCGCTCGCAATCAATCTCGGGCTCGGGTTCGCTAATTCCAAATTAACGAATTTTCCGTCGCGTCGTAATTAAATGATTACGCCTAGCGAATTCACTATTCACGTCGCTAACGAATTAATTCTAAATTAATTCGTTCGCCCGAATTAAAATATAATTTTAATTCCGCGTCGAAATCCAATTTCTTATAATATATCGAATATATTATTTTATCGATTAATTCCAAATTAATCGTTCTCTCTCTTTAATTAATATTTTAACCAGATAAAATATCTCCGCAATTAATCCCAGATTAATTTTCTCTCTCTCTTCTAATTAATCCCAGATTAATTAAAGTGCGAGTTATACATCATCGGTGAATCTTCAGGAAGCGACCCATGAGATCTCCGGATATGTTGGCAGTAAATACGGTCGTCGGATATAATCCGAACACGTAAGTACCTCGTACTACGTTTATACCGATTTACAAGACAAGGTTGGCTTCTAGCAAAGCGCCATGCCTACCCAATTCTCCAGAAATATTCTTACAGGAATATATAGATCTGTATCAAGCGTAATATACGTAGTATTGCGTATATCAGCCCAGTATCGGATAGTCACGTGCTAGGGCTGGATAAGTGTCTGCCCAGTCCGAAGCACATGTCGGATGTCTGGTAACTAGTCTCTATAATCGGATATACATGACCTTGTCATAATATCTCGATGGCCGGCCAGCACTTAAGAGCACTAATACCGTATCCTGCGTGACATCATCTCCACTATAACTGAAGTGATACTTCCGTCTCGACATCACACCCAATACACTACGACTCTCTGAAAACCCAGAAGCGGTGTACGCAGAACCGGTTAAAGCCCTGTACCACCAAGACCAAAGTCTACCGATTATCGTAAGTATTATTGATGCAAGTCTCAGGTTAAGACTATACACACCTACCTTGATTTCGGCCTCCCATAGACACATAGTCATAATACCAATGGGATTCCGAGGGGTCTATCCAGAGCGAAGCTGTTTCCCGTACCATCGGTGAAACACAACCTCCTATCGTACTTGCATAAGTATCCAATACTTAAAATATGAGAACTATGCCGTTGTGCCCTCACAACGCGCACAAGTGCAATACTAGCCTATTCCGCATTATCGATGTCCTGTCTCGATAATACTCCGGCTAGGGATATTTAATGATTAATCCTTCGTGGACTGATACTGTCTCATATCATCTCAATCCAGGAACTAATCATATGGACCTCTCTTCATTTATACATCTATGGTGATCTAATCACAAATGAAGAGAGTGCAATTTCCTTGTCACATAGTTAATTTGTACAACAACACCGTGATCTGTAAAATAGTGACCTATGGGTCATATTATCCAACAATCTCCACTTGGCACATAGCCAGTCACTCGAGTGTCTAACACCCGAACTATGTACGGTTCGCTCAAATTGCTGAGGAAAGGTTTTCGTCAGCGGATTAGCGTAATTATCTTCTGACGCGATTTATACTATCATCACATCGCCACGATGTATGATCCGAACGAATCAGATGAATTTAGAATATATATGGATCGTCGATGAGACCATTAATTCTTTAGCCTATGCTGACGCCCTAGCTCAGCTGCTAACAGAACTATATCTAATCTAATTAGATTTATTTCGATCCAAATGGCTTCTATTTATTGCTGCCTCTCAGCTGCAGCAATAATCCGCATTTGTTGTTAATATTCGGCAACAGTTATCTTGCTCGGAATATTTCCAGCTTACTGTCCCGTTATTCAACTTTATAGTACCGCAAGTATTTACCGTTTGGAAACTTGCAGCAGTGATCCTAGTCACTTCAAGTTCTCCATCTCCATAGTTTAAGACAACATCTCTAGTTTCTAAGATACTAATAGATGTCCTTAACTTCAATCCAATGACTATCACTTGGATTGTCCCGATTGTGACTCCATATGCTCAAAGCGTAGAGACACCAATACAAGTACATTTTAAATGTACAATTTCCAGAGAGTGATAACAACTCCAAATCTATCCCTGTAGATCTTTATTCCTTGAATAAAGGTTGTTACTCCCCAGAATTCCACGGAGAATTTCTTATGAAAGCCAAGCTTTCACCGATTGTTTTATGCGAATTTCATTATCAGTGCTCCCCACTAACATCGTTATATACAAAAATTATTTCGTTTTGAGTCAAATCATAAACCATTATGATTATATCAAAACGTCAGTTCCAAGAACCTTATGCTTGTTTCAATCCAAACATGGATCGAATAACCTGCAAACCTTGTTTGTCGGTTATACAAAATCGTCAGGATGTTGTAAGCATCCTCCAAAAGGTTTCCTTTTCAGGAAAGCGATTTTGATCTGCAACTGACACATTTCATAAATGAAATATGCAGTTATCAACAAGCATCTTCAAAATGATTTACCATGGCAACAGGTAAAAGGTTGAACCGTTATTAACACAATGTTGATAACGATACCTTTCCGTCAAAACCCGCTTTGTACGTTGGTATGTTGCCATTCATGTATGTCTTCCTTGAAGACGTTTAATGTACCAATAGGCACAATGCCTGTGGTACAACAACTAGTATCCAAAATAGTTGTTATACATGGAATCCATTTCGGATCATGGCACTTTTCCATAATAGGGAGTCGATACCTCGTATCACTTCCTCAAAACGTAGTCGGTGGATATACCTTCATAAGATTGACATCTTTATGAGGTTAGATCAGAAACCCATAACCTAGGTTTTTCTGACTCTATCTTCTACTCAGTTCTTGTGTATTCGAAGATTAATGGTACAGATTCATCATTGATGAACTATTTGTGTTCCATTAAGGACTTCGTGCCTAGAACAGTATTACTCCGATTTTCATCGAGTATCACTATCCTCCACTGACCACTGCATATCGGTATTCCTCTCAGGAAAAACCGTATGGTGAACAACAATCACATTGTTCTCATGTGAGATTTACAAGTACTATACTTATGGTTTCCCTTAGGATAACCGATATTGGCACTTATCCAATTTGGGTCCTAGTTTGGTATCATCCAAACGTTATGCCTGGCATACCCAAATTATCAGGAATGAGAAACCTTGTTTCTTCCCTGTTCATATCCTATATGACATCTGTCAAACAGATTTATATGGAACCTTATTCTAAATAAGTTTTGCACTGTTAAAACTTATCCGTTGAAGGAAATGGTAGCTCAGAGCCACTCTTGATTAATCTTATCATGTCTAACATGATTCGGTTAATCCGTTAGGACACACCGTCACTTTGACGTTTCCGGAGGAGTCCTCATTTGAAAGAATACTATACTCTTTCAAGTACATATGAAACTTATTGCTTAAGTATTTTCCAATACGGTCTTACCGTGGCGGCTAATACTATAGCCGATCTGTTTGTCTATTCTATTTCGTGTCGAAACTCTAAAAGTTTCCGATTTGTGTTCTTCAAAAGAAACACATAACCATAACGTGATGCCACATCCGTTTTAGGGTCACGAAATATTCATGTTCACATCTAGCCTAGCTAGATATGGGCCCACTTACTTCACCATGAATAGGGCTAACAGATCGGTGGCCCTTTTACTATTACCAAGTAAATAGTATTTTAGGTCTTTACCTAAAAACTAGATTCGTAGACTTTATTTGAATAGTCAAATCAGTCCTGGTATCCACTCTTCAACAGTGTGGATATACGAGTCTTGTATAATTGTGTCCCAGACAACAATGCCACAAATAAGTCTCGATTGATCAAATCAATTTGAGCTATTTATTTGTCATTTTATATGTTTGAGATTTTATTTATATTCAAAATATAAATTCTGTTATTTTCATCTAATGTATTTATCTCAGTATCATCTTTATATAATAAAACACTTAGTGTTCTATAATATAAAGGTTTTATCCGTAACGGATTAAACACTGATATAGAGATAATGTCTCTAGTCAAACTAGTTACATTATAACAGTTCCTAATTTAAGTACATACTCAAAGGGTAGTTCCTAAACTTAGGTATCTACGGTCGAAACAGCGACTTTCGTCCAGTTTCCCTATTCGCAGAGAAATCTCGCTTGAAGTCAGTATCCAGCTCATAGCGGATTCTGAACATCAATACATATATTTTTATGTACCACACTAAGTATTTAAAATCCAATTTCAATACTAGTAGTGAACATAACTTTGACAAATATTTTTTAAGTTAGAGCTTCGCCCTTTCTTTAATTCCTTCGTGTCTGCCATATCCAAATGGTAGTCACTTTGGGATATGTCAATTATCCTTTCAATATTTCGGAACCTTAGGCCAAGCCTTGGGTTCTTAGAATATCGAAACGATGTGCACCTCGTGCTACATGCCCAATTGCAAACTTTGACTTTATTCTCCTCTAGAATAGTCAATTAATTCTCCAAGAATTATAAATTGCAATTTTAATACTTCTTAAATCTAAATTAGAATTATTGACAAGTATATTAAAATTAAGCATTAAAGTCATCATCACATAAATCTTCCAAGATTTTATGCTCTACTTATTTTGCTTATTTTGGCGTAAGGTATAATAAGTTATTTTATCAAATAAAGTAACCTATTATTTATTCCCAATTTGAAAATTAAATCATATAAAATATTTTAATCCCAGATTATATTTTAAATATCCAACTTTTCAATTTTATCTTGATTACAATAGTCCAACTATTTAATCAACGATTAGTGGTACTATATATATTATAATGATTATAATAGTCCATATATATCAAATATAATCCAAATAATTAACCTCAATTACATTGATTACTATAATCCAATTATAAAATCAACTGTAAACTGAAATTAATTAATTCAAATATATTGATTAATATCCAATTATATATAATCAAGTATAATACAGTCCAACTGTTTATTAAAACAACAATTTAAATATTAGTCCAACTAACATTTAATATAACGACGAAATAATTTAAATGAGCGCGTATGGCGAGTAATTGAACGAGTATTGCAAATTCAATTCTTGCCTCCCACTATTTTTCGTCGAGCCTCTAACCCTCTGTCGAGTACTCGGGAAACCGTGTTTCCTAGTGGGCTAGGATCCCGTTAAATATCACACAATCTTGACTTTGGCCAACAAATTGTATGATAATTACTAGGTAGATCTCGAAGATCAATTGGATCTCATCCAACTCCTAGATCCAGTAGGTGGACATCCAAGTCCCAAACATATATCTTATATATGCCTATACATCGAATGTATACCTACCTTTTTCCTCTGAATCAACTAGGCCTTGGCTTTGGCACAACAAACCTAGTGATCCCAGTCAAGCGCGGACCCATTGACATGGAAGCTTCGTAATCAATGTCAATGGACAAGAAGTGGTCTTGACTTTGGCCAACAAACCACAACTTGGACACGACACCGATATGGAACAAAGCCTCGTGATTAAAACACATCTTTGACGGACAAGGGCTTGACTTTGGCCAACAACCCCTGCCAATCTCGGATCTTGAGTAAGAATCACTCAATGGAAGGAAAACACTTGATATTTTAATGAGGGTTTTTCGCGTGCAATTGGCTACCAATTAATTATCTTTGTTAAGGTCTCATCATCATACACCCTTAAACATGCATTCTAAACACATATAAAGCGCATATGAAATAAATAATAATGATATGAGGATGGATATTTTATTGATCCTAGATCAAATCTCTCACTTTCTCTCTCCGCTAGCACTAATATTTCTTCTACCCGTTACACTACACTTCTAAAGAAACCTCATATACATAGAGGGGAATAGGTGAGAAGGAATACAAAGAATATGAGATAAGGCTGGACACGCAGGTCCAATTAATAATCAAATTTATTACAATTTCCAAAATCGCCCCACCCGGCTAATATCCATCCGATATACATTATTCAAACATCACAACCATGTATTCATACAAGCATGTTATCAATCAATCTAATCAAATTAATTAATCTTGATAATTAGTGATCATCCAATGTTCAAACAAAGATTTGATTTTGTTCGAGTCAAACTCGTTTGCGAACACGTACTCAAAGTACGATTTCTACAATTAAATTAAATTACATGATTAAATCCAATTAATACGTATTTAATTCTAATTCTTATTTAATTCAAATTAAATATTACACTTTATAAAAATAAACCTTTACGACTTAAATTCCAAATTAATCGTTTCGGGTCTCAAAGCCCGATTAATACCAATTTTTATTTAATTAAAGTCCAATGGGCTTTTAATTAATTTCTATAAGGCGTTGACTTTTGGTCAACTCGGGTCAAACCGAAGAACCAAAATCCAATCCGGGAGTTACCCCATAAGCCTTAAATAATTTTGGCCCATTAGGCCCAATTAAATAATTAAGGTCCATTAAGTCAATAATTGGACTTTATGGATGCGGTTTTAGGCCAATTGGATCCAACCAAATTTGCCTAAACTCAACTTTGTTACAACAAAGCAAAAGCCCATTACAACCTAACAAGCCCAATTTCCAATCAAGCCCAAATTAATTAACTTATAAATCCAAATTCACAATTAATTAACCTAAGTGTAATACACAATCAATTACCCAATAACATTTCTAAACATCAATTAGCCTAATTAATCATGCACTTTAAAAACCAAATAGTGTCCAACACATTCAATTAAATCAAACCCAATTTACAGCTTTCAAGTCTCGGCAATTGGGTTTTTCAATCCGATTCGGTTTCAATCCAATTGAATCCACAATCATCATTTCCCAATCAATTCAATTCATCCAATGAATAAAACAAAAAAAAAATCACAATGAATTTCATGTTCATAAGATTCGGCCAAGCCACTTTAAAAGGGAAAAAATGTTCCAAATCAAAATTCAATCCAATTGAACTTCAAAACAACATTACCCAATTGTTTTAAGTCATCAATGATCAAAAACAATTAATTCCAAGACATTAGGGTTCTTCCCATTTCGGTCATGCCTCCAATTGGGGAAAATTGATCCAATCCAATTTCTTGAAATTGATCACACACAATCTCAATTAAACATGTTTTAAGCATACTAAACAATCCATTTAATAAAACAGGCTCAACACATTTACCCATTTCAAGTTACATGTTCAACTTTAACCTAAGACTGGGGAAAATTGATCCAATCCAATTTTCTTGAAATTGATCATGCACAACTCAATTAATCAACTACAAAGCATAGAATGATAGCAATCCTTCCTCACCTCCTTCAACAAATCATGCTTCAATGATTTTTACCCAATTTGTCATGCCCAAAATTTTTGGGGAAATTGAACTCCAATCCATTTCATGAAATTGATCATGCAACAACTTCCTCAATCATCAACATACAAGCAATCTTAATCAATCAATTCAACCAAATCATGCTTCAATTGATTATCCCCAATTTCAAACCCTAAAAGTTTCATGCTTGATAATAGCTCAGATACCATTGTTGAGTTCTAATATATGTCCAAGTGTTGGACAAAATGACCCATAGCGTCACTATTTGCACAGATCATTGTGTTGTTGTAGCAAATTAACTATGTGACAAGGAAATTGCACTCTCATCATTTGTGATTAGATCACCTTAGATATATAAATGAAGAGAGGTCCCTATGATTAGTTCCTGGATTGAGATGATATGAGACAGTATCAGTCCCCGAAGGATTAATCATTAAATATCCCTAGCCGTAGTATTATCGAGACTGGACATCGATAATGCGGAATAGGCTAGTATTGCACTTGTGTGCGTTGTGAGGGCACAACGGCATAGTTCTCATATATATAAGTATTGGATACTTATGCAAGTGCGATAGGAGGTCTGTTTTCACACCGATGGTACGGGAAACAGCTTCGCTCTGGATAGACCCCTCGGAATCCCATTGGTATTATGACTATGTGTCTATGGGAGGCCGAAATCAAGGTAGGTGTGTATAGTCTTAACCTGAGACTTACATCGCTAATGCTTACGACAATCGATATACTTTAGTTGAGGTCGTCTAGGACCTAACCGGTTCTGTGTACGCCAATGCCGGGTATATCAGAATCGTAGTGTATTGGATGTGATGTCAAGACGGAAGTATCACTCCAGTCATAGTGGAGATGATGTCACGCAGGATACGGTATTAGTGCTCTTAAGTGATGCGCATCCAATCGTGATATTATGACCAGGTCATGAATATCCGATTATAGAGACTAGTTACCAGACATCCGATATGTGTTTCGGACGGGGCAGACACTTATCCAGCCCCAGCCCTAGCACGTGACTATCCGATACTGGGCCGATATGCACAATACATTAGTATACTACGCTTGATACAGATCTTAATATTCTTAAATGGATATGTCCGGAGAATTGGGATGACTTGGTGCTTTGCTAGGAGTCGACCTTGTCTCGTAAATCGGTAGAACGTAGTACTTGGTACGTACGTGATTCGGATACTCCGACGACCGTATTTACTGCCAACTTATCCGGGATCTCATGGGTCGCTTCCCGATAATCCACCGATGACGCACAACTCGCACTCTTGAATAATCTGGGATTATATAGATGAGAGAGAAAATTAATCTAGGATTAATTACGGAGATATTTTATCTAGGATAAAATATCGTCTAGAGAGAGATAACGATTAATTTGGAATTAATCGATAAATTAATATATTCGATATATTAACGAAATTAGATTTCGACGCGGAATTAAAATTAGATTTTAATTCGGGCAAACGAGTTAATTTAGAATTAATTCGTTAGCGACGTAAATAATAATTTCGCTAGGCGCAATTATTTATTTAAATTCGATTAATTAACGTCGCGACGTAATTCGGTATTTCGGAAATATCGAACCCGAACGCGTGAGTGCACGTGGGCCCACTTTCATTTGGAAACGTGTGGGGCCCACATGACACATGTCATATTATGCATTATTTAATTGTAATGCATTGCAGGAGATAATGTACATGCACTCAATGGTTTTGCATGGAATTGAGTGTTTGACACTCTAAGCCATTGCATGATTTGTGTCATAAGTTTATTATTAATTTAATAAATATTATGGCATAAATATAAATTGATTTTTGGTAACAAAATTAATAATCTCTCTCATTTTCTTTCTCTTCTCTCACGCCCAAAACTGAAACATGTTACTGTTTGGAACCAATTTTGGCGTGGACTTTAGGGAAGCAAGAGTGGATTTTCATGGTGAAAATTCAAGTGCTAGCACACTTACAAGTCTTGCGAAGGTGGTAGGGAGGTTCGACCATGAGCCGGGATCCATCCGACGAAGCTAGGAGCTTCGTTTCTCATCTCAAAATTCTGTTTTTGGAGCAGTGGACTGCATGCAGTAAGCTTACATGGCAGTGCGTTTTTGGGCTTCATTCGTCTTCAAATCGACTGTACCGATCAATGTAAGTATTCCGCTATCTTCGTTGGTGTATTGTATTCACGCATTATTTTCATGTCTTGTTTGATCTTGGGACCTTAGAAAAATTCAACAATGGCATCAAGAGCTAATGTTGCAAGCATGAAAATGTAGGGCTTAAAATTTGGGTAATTGTTTGTTGAGCATGATTTGAATAAATTGATTGTTTGAGTATGCTTATAACATGTTTAATTCATTTTGGTTGGACTAATTTGATGAAAAATGATTTGGAATTATTTTCCCAAAATTAATGCCTTGGCCGAATGTCAATTGAATTTTGGGATCTTGGATTTTTTGATTTTATTCATTTGATGAGTTAGAATCGATTAGGTTGATGTTAATTTGAATCGATTGGATTGGATTTCGAATTGGACAAAAACCCCAAAATCTTACCTTGGCCGAATGTGTAATATGCCCTAATGTCTTGGTAAATTTTGATTTTGATAATTGGATGTATTGGAAATCATTCGGGATATGTATTTAATGTCGATTGCGGATTAATTGGATTGAAACCGAATGGACATGAAATCACTCCCTTGGCCGAGACCTTTAAAGCATGTAAATGGGTTTGATTTTTCATTTGTGTGTTTGACATGTAATAATGAATAAGTATGATTAATTGGACTAATTTGGTGTTTTGGAAATGTTGATTTAGTTGATTAATCATGTAATGCACTTTTGGTAATTAATTGTGAAAATTGGATTTTGGATTTAATTATTTGGGCCTAATTTTGGAAATTGGAATTTAAAGTTGTAATTGGGCCTATTGGGCTTGATTTATCAAGTTTGGTTTAGGCCAAATGGATTGGATCCAATTGGGCCCAAAACCTTGACCATAAAGCCCAAATGCGACTAATGAACCTTTAATGTTCAATTGGGCCTAATGGGCCAAGATTGATTTATGGGCTTATGGGGTAAATCCCGGATTGGACTTTGGTTATCGGTTTGACCCGAGTTGACCAAAAGTCCACGCCTTAAGAAATCAATCAAAAGCCCATTGGACTTTAATTGAATTGACGTTGGACGTTAATCGGTCTTTGAGACGCGTTACGATTAGATTTGGAATTTAAATCGTAAAAGGTTTATTAAATAAAAGTGTAATATTTAATTTGGAATTGAATAGTGAATTAGTATTAAATACATGTTAAATTAGATTTAATGATGTAGTTTAATTTAATTCATGAATTCGTACTTTAAGTACTTATTCGCAAAACGAGTTTGACTCGAACAAAATCAAATCGTTGTTTGAACATTGGATGATCACTTAATTATCAGATTAATTAATTTGATTAGATTGATTGATAGCATGCTTATGTGTGTGAATACATGGTTGTGTTGAATGAATAATGTATATCGGATGGATATTAGTGGGGTGGGCAATTTTAGAAATTGTTGTAATAAATTCGATTTATTAATTGGACCTGCGTGTCCAGCCTTATCACCTTCTTTCTCTTTGTATTCTCTTCTCACCTATTCCCCTCTATGTATATGAGGTTTCTTTAGAAGTGTAGTGTAACGGGTAGAAGTAGTACAAGTGCTAGCTTGAGTGAGAAAGGGAGAGATTTGATCTAGGATCAATGTGTAAAGTATCCATCCGCATATCATTATTATTTTATTTTCATACTCGCTTTATTATGTATTTAGAATGCATGTTTAAGGGTGTATGATGATGAGACCTTAACAAAGATAATTAAATTGGTAGCCAATTTGCACGCGAAAAACCCTCGTTAAATATCAAGCGTTTATTTTCCTTCCATTGAGTGATTCTTACTCAAGATCCGAGATTGGCAGGGGTTGTTGGCCAAAGTCAAGCCCTTGTCCGTCAAAGATGTGTTTTAATCACGAGGCTTTGTTCCATATCGGTGTCGTGTGCAAGTTGTGGTTTGTTGGCCAAAGTCAAGACCACTTCTTGTCCATTGACATTGATTACGAAGCTTCCATGTCAATGGGTCCGCGCTTGACTGGGATCACTAGGTTTGTTGTGCCAAAGCCAAGGCCTAGTTGATTCAGAGGAAAATGGTTAGGCTATATTCGATATATAGGCATATATAAGATATATGTTGGGACTTGGATGTCCACCTACTGGATCTAGGAGTTGGATGAGATCCAATTGATCTTCGAGATCTACCTAGTTAATTATCATACAATTTGTTGGCCAAAGTCAAGATTGTGTGATATTTAACGGGATCCTAGCCCACTAGGAAACACGGTTTCCCGAGTACTCGACAGAGGGTTAGAGGCTCGACGAAAAATAGTGGGAGGCAAGTATTGAATTTGCAACATTCGTTCGAATACTCGCTAAACGCGCTCATCTATATTTTACTCGTCATATAATCAAAAGTATTAGTTGGACTAATATTTTATGTTGTTTTAAATATATATATAGTTGGACTATATACAAACTCATTCAATATATAGTTGATTTTATAATTGGATTATAGTAATCAAATAATTGAATTAAAATGATAGTTGATTTTATAATTGATTATAGTAATCAATATTAAAATTATAGTTGATTAAATAATTAGATTATTGTAATCATTATAATAAATAGTACCTTATTAAATTGATTAAATAGTTGGACTATTGAAATCAAGAAAGAATTGAAAAGTTGAATATTTAAAATATATAATCATTGGATTAAATGTTTTAAATGATTTAATTTTCAATTGGGAATTAATAATAGGTTAATTTATTTGATAAAATAACTTATTATGACTAAGCCCATTATTAAGCAAATAGTAGAGCATAAAGTCTTTGGAAGATTTATGTGATGATGACTTTAGTGCTTAATTAATATACTTATAATAAATCTATCTTTAGATTTAAAAGTATTAAAGTTGCAATTAATTGACTATTCTAGTGGAGAAAAGTCAAAGTTTGCAATTGGGCATGTAGCACAAGGTGCACATCATTTCGATATTCTAAAACCCAAGGCTTGGCCAAAGGTTTGTGAAATATTGAAAAGATAATTGACATATCCCAAAGTGACTACCATTTGGATATGGAAGACACGAAGGAATTAAAGATAGGGCGAGGCTCTAACTTTAAAAATATTTGTCAAAGTTATGTTTACTACTAGTATTGAAATTGGATTTTAAATACTTAGTGTGGTACATAATATATATGTATTGACGTTCAGAATCCGCTGTGAGCTGGATACTGGCTTCAAGCCGAGATTTCTCTGCGAATTGGAAACGGGACGAAAGTCGCTTTTTCGACCGTAGATACCTAAGTTTAGGAACTACCCTTTGGGTATGTACTTAAATTAGGAAATGTTATAATGTAACTAGTTTGACTAGAGACATTATCTCTATATCAGTGTTTAATCCAATCCGATGCGGATAAAACCTTTATATTCTAGAACACTAAAGTGTTTCATTATAAAGATGATACTGAGATAAATACATTGGATGTAAATAACAGAATTTATATTTTGAATATAATAAAATCTCAAACATATAAAATGACAAATAAATAGCTTAAATTGATTTGATCAATGAGACTTATTTGTGGCATTGTTGTCTAGGACACAATTAAACAAGACTCGTATATCCACACCTTTTAAAGAGTGGGTACTAGGACTGATTTGACTATTCAAATAAGGTCTACGAATCTAGTTTTAGGTTAAATACCTAAAATACTATTTACTTGGTAATAGTAAAGGGCCACCGATCTGTTAGCCCTATTCATGGTGAATTAAGTGGGCCCATATCTAGCTAGGCTAGATGTGAACATGAATATTTCGTGACCTTAACGGATGTAGCATCACGTTGTGGTTATGTGTTTCTTTTGAAGAACACAGATCGGAAACTTTTGAAGTTTCGACACGAAGAAAACAAACAGATCGGCTATAGTGTTATTCCGCCACGGTAAGACCGAAATGGAAAATACTTAAGCAGTAAGTTTCATATATAAATGAAAGAGTACGGTGTTCTTTCATGTGAGGACTCCTCCCGAGACACGTCAGTTAGACGGTGTGTCCGAACTAAAACCGAATTTTGTTGGACATGATAAGGTTTATCACGAGTCGCTCTGAGCTACTATTTCCTTCAACATGATATGTATTAACAGTGCAAAACTTATTTAGAATAAGGTTCCATATAAATCTGTTTGACAGATGTCATATAGGATATGAACAGGGAAGAAACGAGGTTTCTCATTCCTGATAATTTGGGTATGCCAGGCATAACGTTTGGATGATACCAAACTAAAAACCCAAATTGGATAAGTGCCAATATAGGTTATCCTAAGGGAAACCTTAAGTATAGTACTTATAAATCCCACATGAGAACAATGTGATTGTTGCTCACCATGCGGTTTTCCTGAGAGGAATACCGATATGCAGTGGTCAGTGGGAGGATAGTGATACTCGATGAAAATCGGAGTAATACTGTTCAAGGCACGAAGTCCTAATGGAACACAAATAGTTCATCTATGATGAATCTATACCATTAATCTTCAAATACACAAGAAACTAGTAGATCGGATAGAGTCAGAAAACAACCTAGGGTATGGGTTTCTGATCTAACCTCATAAAGATGTCAATCTTATGGAGGTTATCCACCGACTACGTTTGAGGAAGTGATACGAGGTATCGACTCCTATTATGGCAAAGTGCCATGAATCCGAAATGGATTCCATGTATAACAACTATTTTGGATACTAGTTGTTGTACCACAAGGCATTGTGCCTATGGTACATTAAACGTCTTCAAGGAAGACATACATGGAAGGCAACATACCAACGTACAAAGCTAGGCTTGACGGAAAGGTATCGTTATCAACATTGTGTTAATAACGGTTCAACCTTTTACCTGTTGCCATGGTAAATCCATTTTGAAGATGCTTGAAAATAACTGCATATTTCATTTATGAAATGTGTCAGTTACAGATCAAAATCGCTTTCCTGAAAAGGAAACCTTTTGGAGGATGTTTACAACATCCTGACGATTTTGTATAACCGACAAACCAGGTTTGCGGGTTATTCGATCCATGTTTGGATTGATGCAAGCATAAGGTTCTTGGAACTGTCGTTTTGAAATAATCATAATGGTTTATGATTTGACTCAAAACGAAATAATTCTTGTGTATATAAGGAGGTTAGTGGGAGAGGGCACTGACAATGAAATTCCCATAAAGCAATTGGTGAAAGCTTGGCTTTCATAGATATTCTTTCATAGAAATTCTCCGTAGAATTCTGGGGAGTAACAACCTTTATTCAAGGAATAAAGATCTACTGGATAGATTTGGAGTTGTTAACACTCTCTGGGAAATTGTACATTTAAAATGTACTTGTATTGGTGTCTCATACGCTTCGAGCATATGGAGTCACAATCGGTCAATCCAAGTGATAGTCACTGGATTGAATTAAGAACATCTGTTAGTATCTGAGAGAACTAAAGATATTGTCTACTATGGAGAAGGAGAACTTGAAGTGACTGGGATCACTGCTGCAAGTTTCCAAACAATTAAATACTGCGGTACTATAAAGTTTGAATAACGGGACAGTGAGCTGGAAATCTTCCGAGCAAGATAACTGTTGCCGAATAAACAACAAATGCGGATTATTGCTGCAGCTGAGGCAGCAATAGAAGCCATTGGGTCGATAATAAATCTAATTAGATTAGATATAGTTCTGTTAGCAGCTGAGCTAGGCGTCAGCACAAGGCTAAGGAATTAAAGGTCTCATCGACGATCCAGATATATACTTCTATATCATCTGATTCGTTCGGATCATACATCGTGGCGATGTGATGATCGTATAAATCGCGTCAGACGATAATCAACAAATCCGCTGACGAAAACCTTTCCTCAGCAATTTGAGCGAACCGTACATAGTTCGGGTGTTAGGACACTCGAGTGACTGGCTATGTGCCAAGTGGGAGATTGTTGGACAAATGACCCATAGCGTCACTATTTGCACAGATCATGTGTGTTGTAGCAAATTAACTATGTGACAAGGAAATTGCACTCTCTCATCATTTGTGATTAGATCACCTTAGATATATAAATGAAGAGAGGTCCCTATGATTAGTTCCTGGATTGAGATGATATGAGACAGTATCAGTCCCGAAGGATTAATCATTAAATATCCCTAGCCGTAGTATTATCGAGACTGGACATCGATAATGCGGAATAGGCTAGTATTGCACTTGTGTGCGTTGTGAGGGCACAACGGCATAGTTCTCATATATATAAGTATTGGATACTTATGCAAGTGCGATAGGAGGTCGTGTTTCACACCGATGGTACGGGAAACAGCTTCGCTCTGGATAGACCCCTCGGAATCCCATTGGTATTATGAATATGTGTCTATGGGAGGCCGAAATCAAGGTAGGTGTGTATAGTCTTAACCTGAGACTTACATCGCTAATGCTTACGACAATCGATATACTTTAGTTGAGGTCGTCTAGGACTTAACCGGTTCTGTGTACGCCAATGCCGGGTATATTGAGAATCGTAGTGTATTGGATGTGATGTCAAGACGGAAGTATCACTCCAGTCATAGTGGAGATGATGTCACGCAGGATACGGTATTAGTGCTCTTAAGAGATGCGCATCCAATCGTGATATATGACCAGGTCATGAATATCCGATTATAGAGACTAGTTACCAGACATCCGATATGTGTTTCGGACGGGGCAGACACTTATCCAGCCCCAGCCCTAGCACGTGACTATCCGATACTGGGCCGATATGCACAATACATTAGTATACTACGCTTGATACAGATCTTAATATTCTTAAATGGATATGTCCGGAGAATTGGGTAGACTTGGTGCTTTGCTAGGAGTCGACCTTGTCTCGTAAATCGGTAGAACGTAGTACTTGGTACGTACGTGATTCGGATACTCCGACGACCGTATTTACTGCCAACTTATCCGGGGATCTCATGGGTCGCTTCCCGATAATCCACCGATGACGCACAACTCGCACTCTTGAATAATCTGGGATTATATAGAAGAGAGAGAAAATTAATCTAGGATTAATTACGGAGATATTTTATCTAGGATAAAATATCGTCTAGAGAGAGATAACGATTAATTTGGAATTAATCGATAAATTAATATATTCGATATATTAACGAAATTAGATTTCGACGCGGAATTAAAATTAGATTTTAATTCGGGCAAACGAGTTAATTTAGAATTAATTCGTTAGCGACGTAAATATAATTTCGCTAGGCGCAATTATTTATTTAAATTCGATTTAATTAACGTCGCGACGTAGTTCGTATTTCGGAAATATCGAACCCGAACGCGTGAGTGCACGTGGCCCCACTTTCATTGGAAACGTGTGGGGCCCACATGACACATGTCATTTATGCATTATTTAATGTAATGCATTGCATGGAGATAGGTACATTGCACTCAATGGTTTTGCATGGAAATTGAGTGTTTGACACTCTAAGCCATTGCATGATTTGTGTCATAAGTTTATTATTAATTTAAAAATATTATGGCATAAATAAATTGATTTTTGGTAACAAAAATTAATAAAATCTTCTCATTTCTCTCTTCTCTTCTCTCTCTCTCTCTCACGCCCAAACTGAAACTGTTACTGGTTTGGAACCAATTTTGGCGTGACTTTAGGGAAGCAAAGAGTGGATTTTCATGTGAAAATTCAAGTGCTAGCACACTTACAAGTCTTGCGAAGGTGGTAGGGAGGTTCGACCATGACCGGGATCCATCCGACGAAGTTAGGAGCTCGTTTCTCATCTCAAAATTCTGTTTTTGGAGCAGTGGACTGCATGCAGTAAGCTTACATGGCAGTGTGTTTTTTTGGGTTCATTTGTCTTCAAATCGACTCTAACAATCAATGTAAGTATTCCGCTATCTTCGTTGGTGTATTCACGCATTTTTCATGTCTTGTTTGATCTTGGGACCTTAGAAAAATTCAACACCAAGATCACAAATCAATCAAGAAACGCATGAATCCACAACTGTAGGTGCGGAATAAACTCACATGATCGGTTGGATCTACGAGATCCAAAAACGCACTGCATGTCTCTCTTCGGCAGTGAGCTGCGCACATGTGGACTGCCTGACATTGGTGGTGTGGTCTCCTCCATGTTCGGCCTTGATGACCTTCATTGAAGCTCCAAGCTTCAAGCTTTTCCATGCTCACAAATTCGTTTCCCTATCACCTATGTATAACCCAAGGTGTGCTATCAACTTGTTCTCTTCCTTGCTTCTCCATTTGCTCGGTCAAAACAGAGAAAAAAGATGAAGAATCGGTCTTGGAGAGACCTGAGAGAGAGATATTTTGGGCTCCAAAAGCCTAAAACGTGTACATTTTTGCAAGAGAGAGAAGTACCGAAATAGGTGAGAAAAAAAGAAAAAATGTAATATAATATATTATTCATTTATTTTCCAAAATAAATAAAATATTATATACCAACCTTTTCATATTCCATAAGTCAAAAAACAAAAAGCAAAATAATGCTTTTCACCTTTTACCCATCACTTCTACTTTTACAATCAGTCACTTTATTAAGTGACAACTTGTCATGTCACATCACTCAAAGTGACAAGTGATTTGACGATTGATGCGACTAGTGATTTGACGCTTGATTGACTTGCGTGTCGCGCTCGAATTCGAAATGCGAATGCGCT